>JAULBM010022263.1:0-11323 GCA_032357055.1 Geukensia granosissima | reverse complement strand
AGTGATCTACACTGTTATATGACCGTTAACAAGAAAGAAAGGAAATCTCCGTTTAATATTTGGTTTGAAACAATTTGCTCTAACCTCTTTTATTCCTTATTTCGTTAAAAGTTAAATTTTTCAACTCTTAAACTCTTGCAACCAAAAATTAACTGGAAGCAGCTGCTTCCCCTGCATACATTATGCTACGCCACTGTAAGTTGCCCGACAGTAATATACATACCAAATCAAATACAATGTTTAAACAACACAGGGCACATCAAGATTTTGTTAAATGACTCCTTCTAATGGAGGACATATTCTCCTGCATCGAGACTTACTTTCATATAGTAGTCTCAGCATTCAGGTAGGGCTTGATAAAATTTCTATATCATCAATATTGTCAATACGACTACACTTTTCACGATTTATACAGGATTCCCAATATTTTTTTGTCAATCTCATCAGTGAATCAGACAAGTGTGGACAAATAAATAACTCGCCAGAAAATTGGCTTGCTAAGTAACACAAATTAAAACTTTTACCAGATAATCAGGTTATCAAGAAATATTTTCCCCTAAAATCAATTATCAGAATGAATAAGCATGCCAGCCTCATCCTCACAATGTCAGGGTTCTTGTGTCCACTGCTGTGAGAATGGTCAACCTAGCCTGCACAAAAACTTGATATAGTCAGTGAATTGAGAAAATATGGTCAAGACCTGACACACTGAAATATATACAGCACAGCTAAAAATGAATGAGCATACAGGACATTGTTGCCCTATCACATGTAGGTAAGCATTAACTTGAAGAACATGAAGATAGTTGTTGGAAAAGGGAATCTTGACATATGACAAACTGACAGAAACATCAAACAATAAATAGGCCAAACAAATATTGATCACCTAGCATGTGCAGATACGGGTACTGAAGAAATGACTTAGTATAATAACTTGATTATAGTTACTAGACCATGTAAATGAGAGCAAGGCCAAAAGGTACAATGACATGTACATAAAAGAATGAATTAGCATTCTAAATATTTATGATCAATCATGCGTTATTACTTAGAAAATATCTTTAAGATACTGTAGTTGCTTTACCATAAAAATGAGGTCAATGACACATCATAACATATGGCCGATTTATGTGTGGACCAAAAATAAATCAAAACAAGAAGAATTGTTGTCCTATCCTATCATGTGCGTTTGTTAAAAAGGACCTTATCATGAAATCTTAAGTCACAGGACAATGAAAAATGGTCAATATGAAAAAAGATACAGGGTAAATGTCAAAGAGACTGCACTGCAACCACCAGACCAGAAAAAACAGAGGGAATTTACAATCTAGAGGTCTCCACAAAGCTCTTAATTCCCCCCCCCCCCAAAAAAAAAAAAAAATGTATACATAAAATATTACTCTTATCTAAATATTATCAAAAATGTACATTTAATGATACATTTAACATGAAGACAAACTTCTGACTACAATTCCTGACCTTGACAGGCACATGAGACATGTGGTGGGGTTAAACTAATAGATTTTGCTCCCAACCCTCCCTTATGAGTGATCCACTAAGCACGCAGAATTTAGGAGTAAAAGCAAAGACTGGTCTAACTACAGCCAAAAAATGATGGCTCTTGATATAACAGTTGTTGAGAAATGGACTTGAGTGTAAAAAAATTGACACAAATTTTACAAAGTCACTCATCCATAAAAATGAGGTCAAGGGCAAACATCATATAGCAGAAATGCAAGTACCTACCAAGATCTTACTTTAAGGTGCATTTACACCATCAAATTTTTTCATCAAAATTGCTAGTGTCCCTTCAAACTTTTGCTGTGCACCTGTGTTCAAACACCTCATAACAGGTTCATGACATTTGACAACTCCATCAAATATTGGTTAAGAGTTGGAAGAGTTGTCCAACATGCTGGATAAGGTGTTTACACAATCATACCTGAGCTGGAAAAAGATGCACAGGTAAAGTTTAAGGTAAGTTAGATGAAAAAATTCGATCATGTTAACCCACCTTTAGACCACATATGGCTCTATGTATTACAATTGTTGAGAAATGGACATGAATGTAAAAACTTGTGGCAGATTTTACTATTTTTTTAACTAAGTCATCCAAACATGAAAATAAGGTCAAGGTAAAATGACATATGACTGCCTGGAAAGTTCACATCACGAACCATCTGCAAATTTAGTTTACATGGGTAAAAAAAACAGTTTAATGGAATTAAGACTTAATTAAGACTTAGGAGGTGTCGGTAAGCTCACATTACAGTAATCTGAGGCGGTGCAGAATGCCTTTGCCACCAAGAGAACATAACTCCTATCCAACATTTGCTTATAACCAATTTATCACTAAACATGAGTACTCGTAATAAACATTTACTCCATTCTTTTTCATATTCATAAAAGAAATCAAACAAGAAAATTATGCTTATTACTTTAATAATAAGTTCACATATCTGATATCAATTAATACAACCTTATTCCAATATTGTGCAATCATAAATAATACAAAAAAATATAAAGCTGCTATGGGTCGTCAGATATACTTTAAAGGTAGTCAGACCATAGGTAACAAAGGCTTCTACATGTATGTAATGTAAAAAGCTAATGGTATGACGTTTGCAAAGATAGTTGAACTTTTGAAATTCTATTTCACCCAAAATAAATATTTTCATAATTAATGGAGATTTCTAGATTTATTCTATACAAAAACAACACGACAGTTTCTAAAATAATTTGAAAAATTCTGAATTGTTTGAATATGTGACAAATTTTTAAAAGGCTTTTGGGAGCTTGTATCATTAATCTGACTGTGATTCCACATAGAACCTCCATGTTAAACTAAATTTGGCTGTTGCAGCCTTCTAGTTAGGTGGGAATGTCAGATATAATTGTTTTTGAGGACTGTTCGTAACATAGTCTGGTTCAAATTGCATAAACTGTTTAAAACAAGGAAATATCTGAGTAAATTTTCAGTAGTAATTCTCAAATAATGCCAGATAAAATTCTAAGAGAGTGCCACCTGAGACCATTCTACTTATAGAGTACCACCTAAGACCACTCTACTTAGAGAGTACCATCTGAGACCATTCTACTTAGAGAGTACCATCTGAGACCATTCTACTTAGAGAGTACCACCTGAAACCATTCTACGTAGAGAGTACCATCTGAGACCATTCTACTTAGAGAGTACCATCTGAGACCATTCTAGTTAGGGAGTATCACCTGAGACCATTCTACTTAGAGAGTACCACCTGAGACCATTCTACTTAGAGAGTACCATCTGAGACCATTCTACTTAGAGAGTACCATCTGAGACCATTCTACTTCAGTTTAGTACCAATTGGGAACAAAGTTTCAGAAGAGAAGATTTTTAGACATTTTAAAAAATTTTAATAACGATTACCATCTTGGTTGGCAAGTGAGGATCCCAAATAAAATTTTTGGTAGTGGATGATCAAAAGACCAGTCCATCTAAAGTAATCAGCTCAGTGGATTCGTAAACTCACGAATGGAAGGACAACAGTTGCAAATTTATAGAAACAGCTCTCAAAAGCCTTTTGGCTGACAAATATACAACTGCCACTTTTGTTATGGTCTAATTACCTTAACTACAAAACATGCCGATCAACATAGAAAACAAGTAGACAAATTTGTATATTATTTTTGTGTGTTTCATAAAAGTTTTAGAATAATTTTGCATTAAACTGTATAAAGATAAACAATAAAAACACAAATTTAACGATTTTTGTAAAAATAAAAAATGCCAGTTTTTTATGTGATAAAAAGAAAAGGAATGCTCAATTAATTGTTTCTGCCCAATAAAAGTATGTACAAAATTCTGACTGCCCCAAAAATGCAGCTGTATGCTCTATATTATTTCAATTATAAAAATGTTATGCTCTATATTATTGCACTCTTAGTATTCTATTATTTGTGGACAACTTGTTCATTCTCACAACCATATGTCTTATTGGGTATCTGCAGTAACTTAGATATACATGTATGGTAATATTTTCAAGAATGTGTAGCACTTTGTTCAAACAACTACTGTTGGGATCAAATATTTCTCAGAAACTCATTTTTGTATGTAGGTAGTGTTTGACTGTATAAGATTATAATAACTGTATACCTTGAAATGGTTTTAGTGTGCTTAGAAATATCATCAAATCCCCTTCTGCTTAATTATTAATAGGTAACAAGTAATCAGCTATTTTCTCTGTACAAAATCATGTTTTAAGCATTTTGAATGATGTAACTGAATAATAAGGTTTCCATATTTGACAATTATGATAGCATCATACAGATATGACCACCCAAGGACCATTCCAGCCAAGTTTGGCTAAGATTGGCTCAATACTTTCAGAGTAGAAAATTTTTCAAATTTCATCCCCCCTTTTTTCTATTTTTAGCCTGGAGGCCATTTTGGATTACAGGATCAGGTAATTGTACACAATTCTGAAAGAGGACCACCTAAGGATCATTTCAGTAAAGTTTAGTAAAGATAAGCACAATAGGTTAAGAGGAGAAAATTTTTAAAATTCATTCCCCCATTTTTCTATTTTTATCCTGGAGGCCATTTTGCTTGGGGTCATTAAACACAATTTTAGTAAAGGACCACCAACAGATCATTCCAGCCAAGTTTGTCTAAGATTGGCAAATACTTTCAGAGGAGATTTTTCAAATTTCATCCCGCCTTCTTACTATAGATAGCCTGGCGGCCATCTTGGATTATGGATCAGGTCATCAGACAAAATTCTGAAAGAGGACCACCGAAGGACAATTGCTGCCAAATATGCTTCAAAATGGCACAGTGGTTTCAGAGGATAAAGAAAAATTTACGATGACGGATGCCGGACGATGGACGCCAAGTAATGGCAAAAGCTCACATGACCTTAAAGGTCAGGTGAGCTAATAATTACACTGTGAACTTACACCTTATTTTCTAAATCACCCAGAACAAAATTATCAAAAGCATCGTGTTTATAGTCTATGTCAAGCTTTTCTGGAGTGTGAATTTCAGGCTTTATTAAATTATATTTATGTTTCTGCCTTTTGATTTATTTTAAATCAAAAGATCACTCTTGCCAAATATATCAGAAGAATTACTTCTAAAATTCCATTCAGGCCCGCCACTAAGCATTTTTGCAGATTAATTAATCTTGGCTAAATTACACAGAGTTGAAAATGTATAATCCCGGTCTCGCACTAGCATGTGCAATTGGCCACCTTCGGCAAACAAATGGCTAATTTTATAATGTAAAATCCCCGTAGAGAATTAAAAACTTGGTGCAGCTTAAAACATTGCGATTTCTAAAAAGTATTATTGCAAGTCACTTGCATTTTTTTTCAATCTACAAAATTAACACTATTTTATAAATATATGGAAGACAGTTTTTCTTTTACAACGTATTTACCAATTCCAGCACTCTGACATAGAGTATAGACATGTCAAGTACAATGCAGTAAAAGAATCACAATTTATACAGGTGTAGACACAAAAATGTCTCGCCTGTATATGCAGCTTTAACCCTATAAATGTCTGGACACAATCATTTTCTAATCTAATTATTCAGCAAGGAATACCACCAGGACATTTAAATAAAACAAATCAATAGTCAGAAACTGATAACATGATAAAGATGGTGAGTTATTGTTGATCAGTTTTGAAACTTGACTGAAGTCAATGAACCATTAAAATGAGGTCAAGGACACAAGATACATGACAGATTGTCATGTACTCCTAACAACCAAGAAGCACTTATACTGTTGACCTATCACATATAGTTACTGAGAATCAAACCTTTGTATAAAAACTTGACCCTAGTCAATGGACCATAAAAATGAGGTCAAGGACATTATATATATGGTAAACTGACATGTACTCCTAATAAATAATAAGCACACCCAATATTGTTGACCTACCACTTATACTTAATGAGAAATAGGTCTAAGCATAAAAACTTGACCCAAGTCAATGGACCAAAAATGAGGTCAAGGATAAAAGACATGTGGCAGACTGACATGTACTCCTAATAATCAATAACCACACCCAATATTGTTGATCCATAACAAAGCATGAAAACTTGACCCTAGTCAATGGACTGTGAAATCGAGGACAAGGACAAAAGACATGCGGCAGACTGACATGTACTCCTTATACTTAATAAGCACATCCAATATTATTGACCTATCACTTATTTAAAATGAGAAATAGACCTATGCATAAAAACTTGAGCCTAGTCAATGGACTGTGAAAATGAGGTCAAGGACATAAGATATATAGCAAACTGTCATGTACTCCTAACAACCAATAAACACATCCAATACTGTTGACCTACAACTTAAAGCTACTGTGAATCAGAACTAAGCATAAAAATGTGACCCTAGTCAATGGACCATGAAAATGAGGTCACTGACATTAGATACGTGGTAGACTGACATGTACTCCTGATAATCAATAAGCACAAAAAATATTGTTGATCTGTCACCTATAGTAAGTGAGAAATAGACCCAAGCATGAAAACTTGACCTTAGTCAATGGACTATGAAATTGAGGTCAAGTTTAAAAGACATGTGGCAGACTGACATGAAATTCTAATAATCAATGAGCACATCCAATATTGTTGACCTACCACTTATAGTAAATGAGAAATAGACCTAAGCATAAAAACTTAACCCTAGTCAATGAACCGTGAAAATGAGTTTAAGGACAAAAGACATGTGGCAGACTGAAATTTACTTCTAATGATCAATAAGCACACCCAATATTGTTGACCTACCACTTATAGTAAATGAGAAATAGACCTATGCAGGAAAACTTGACCCAGGTCAATGGACCGTGAAAATAAGGTCAAGGACAAACGACATGTGGCAGACTTACATGTACTCTTAATAATCAAAAAGAGTTGCTGAACCACGCAAAGTAGGTCAAGGACCAATGTCGAGTGGTTGGTAGATAATTTCATATCCTTGCATTAATACTTTCAGAGATGTAGAGCTTTCAAAAAAACTTATGCCGTCGCCGCTGGAAAGTAACACCTATGTCTTCCTTTCGAGACTCCATCGCAGGGGAGACAAAAATAATCTAAAGGGAAAGGTCCAGTAAAGATTGTTTTCAGCCCTCAAATTTGCACATCATAAGAGCCTTATATTATTATTTTTAAGTGTTTGTTGAATAGAAAAATAAATACTCTTAATATGTGCAACATTATTTTTGGTATAAAAGTTCATGTTCTTATGTTTCTGATGTTATTTAATACATTGATTTCCCAAAATGTTCAAAAATATTCATATTCTAGCTGATTTTTTTTAGGTTTTTGGCTCTAATAGTATTGGTCGCATGTGTGTTACACCAAAATATTAACACATATGACGTTACTCATTACACTACATAATATATGTAAAATTAAGGTGTAACAAGAGTGCGGCCAATTCTGAAACGACCAAACTGAGTATAAATTAGATGTTTTTCGGCTTATTTTTGGATTTTCCATTTTTGGATGAATTTTGAGCATGGAAAATCACTCAATCTAATAAATTTTATTATTAAGGTGTATTAAGTCTTAGATATCTTTTTAATGATAATTAAATGGTGTGAGAGTGATGTGAGAGAAGAGAGAAAATCATGTGGAATGTTAAGGAGTGAAATGTGTTTTAAATGGAAAATCTATTTTATTTAATTTAAATTATTATAACAACTCTTGGTCAGTGTGAATCAGAATTTGAATTTTTGTGTTAATTTAGTTAATGTCAATACCCCGATACACCCTGGTCAGGTGGTGATAGAGGGGTTGATGTTAAACCCAGACTAAAGAAAAACAAATAAAATATAAAAAAAGGTTAAAAAAAAGTCTTAAAGATATGGTAATATAACTTGCAAAAAATGTAAAATTTCAAATGAATACTAAACATTATTTTTAAGGCGGAAAACGGTCCTTATCAAACCTACTCCTTAACAATATCATCTGTTTCACCATATTAGTAAAAGCAAAATTTCTTGCCATTATAAAGCTATAAATGTGCATTATAATTATATTTTGTTTGTTTGTTTGATTGAAGTTTTAGGCCACTTTCAACAATATTTCAGCCATATCCGGCCACTTTCAACAATATTTCAGCCATATCCCATTTTTGTATGGTACAAAGTCAGGCAAGAACTCACGCTGTATAGGTGAAAGGCTGCAGTGATCTGTACAGGTAAGTTTAAATCAACTACCTAGACCACTGGGCCACCCAGGCCCCCATTAGAATTATAGGTCTTAATCTTATATGTAAAGAAAATGTGATTTCTGACTTCCATTAGCACTTTTCAGAGTCTAGTTTTACAGTTTTAATTGATGATGTCATGATAC
Organism: Geukensia granosissima; assembly: GCA_032357055.1. Classification (NCBI taxonomy): domain Eukaryota; kingdom Metazoa; phylum Mollusca; class Bivalvia; order Mytilida; family Mytilidae; genus Geukensia; species Geukensia granosissima. The sequence goes on along the minus strand of JAULBM010022263.1, from coordinate 2,966 downwards.
AAAATAAAAGTGTAAAGTTATATTCTATTTATAAAAACAAGTGTCTAGCGTCCTTTGTCAGGATAGTGACTTTGCCATATGCAAATTGAGCTTAATCTCATAGTGTAAAAAAAACCATGGCTAACTTTATGTTACATCAAAATTACTTGTCCTAATACTTTAAAGATAAGACAGGAAAAAACAACTACAACATGTTTTTCACATGTTTTATGTGTGGTTATCACATGAATTTAAGATACATTTTACCTTATAAAATCATGTTTAATCTATTTTAAATCAAAATCATTATTATATAACTATTTTTATACAAAAATTATCTGATCAGCTGAAGATTGTGTTTACCATTTTATAGAAAAAATTAATCTCTTTGGATAACATAATATATATTTCACACATAATTTCATGATACCTTTATTGAGCTATGTCAAACAAAACTCATCTACATAAGATTGACATCTTATTTTTATTTTAAATAATTTTTTTTAGGATTTTCATATATTGCTTTTTTTCATAAAATCATGTAAAAATTTTAAAAGATTTTCAAGCATTGTCAAGTCTGCCGATAATTTTACATGCATATATACCTATTAAACTCATAAATGACTGAATTACTAAATGTTTTAGTTTAATGATTCTCCGTATTTGCAATAGGTTATCATTATAACTAATAAAAGCATTTTAATTCCATTCCTTGCTTAACATGTAACATTCAAATATTAACTGAAATGAGTAGACATGGAAGATATAATTGTAGCTCAAAATATATAATGGAATAGGATAAGCAGATAGGGGTGATTTGATTCCATGTATTCAGCTGAGATTTATTTGAATGTTATCAAATATTCAGCTATAGCTTGAGAGTCGTGGTATATAACAAACATGGCAGGTGATGATGGATTATTTGTTGTGGAATCGTACAATATGTGACTTGACTTCTGTGGTGGAACTTTCATCCTGCTGTTACCCATGGTAGTTTCTCCAGCAAGTACTCTGCAAAAGTACACTCGTTTTTGTCCACTAGCATCAGGTACAGCATACCCTCCAGCCGAATAACTTACATCGACAGCAAAATAAACTCCAGCACCATATGCTATTGCTGCAATTATTAAATATGAAACATAAAGGATTTTGTCTTATACAGGTAATTATTATAAGTTTTACAACATCAACAAAAATAAAATGGGAATGATGCCCTTCAAATAAACCGAAAGAAATTTTGCCAAAAATCAATTTATAAATGACATCAAATATATTTATTGAAAACCTTTAATGTTGCATTAGCCTATTGTGATAGTATAATTTTTTATCAAATTGCTTTTATTGCTTTTTACCTTAATAAAATTTTGGTACATGTATTTTGCCATCATTTAACATGATCACCTCATTTACAGCTTGTCACAACAGGTGAAGGCCTAGTGGAGACCTATAGATTTTCAACTTTCTGATACTTCTTGGTGAAATGTGGTGCAGAAAGCCATCAAGCCAACATTTCTTCCATTTTCTTTCCAATTTACCAAGTTGTTGAAAAAATAAAAAATAGGAGATGTGGCATGATTGTCCATGAGACAGCCACCCACCAAGTGACCGTAGAAAGTGATTAGTTTATAGAGGACTGATGCCAGTTGATGGAAATTCTCATAAAAATAAATGATGAAATTTCTAAACACAATTCTAACAAATTTAATAATCAGCTTCTTTACTCCTTTATTTAATAAAACCGATATAAGTTATAAGTGATTTTCACTACTTCAGGACAAGTTGTGTGATGTAAAAGATCACCACAGAACAATTGGCTAAGAAGTTTCAGACTGAAGAAAATTGAACATTGTTTCCTAAAGGATCCTATGTTGAACTAAGTCTGGCTATGGATGTCATTTTGATCATTTGTTTGCTATGAAAATCTTATGTCCCATTTGATCAAATGAACTACATCTGGTCATGATGGCCATCTTTAATGACTGATTGGCAAACAATTCAATTCTTTGTAACAGCAGCAATGTTTTGCCAATCAATAAAAAATCCAAACATAAACTTTATCCAGAATACCATAAGGAACAATCATACAAAGTTTCACCTAGTTCAGTAGTTTCAGGGGAGATTTTTTCAACTATAACTACAAAATTTCCTATAAAACAACTAAAAAGGGCAATAACTTCAACAAGAAAATTACACTACAGCAAGATTTCATCATGCTGAACACTTTAATCTATATAAGAATTTAGCTTAAGTTAAAGGATTATTGACATATATGGGAAAATCTTCTGTCTGACAGTCAGACTCTGACTCCTATGTTCTATTTGTTTTTTAAAGCAGCCATGTTTTTCAATCTGATAAAAAATCCAATAATAAACTTTGTGCAGAATACCCTACAAAGTTTCATCTAAATCCATTTAGCAGTGTCAGAGGCTATAACTTCAACATTAGCTAAAAGACGCTAAAAGGGCAATAACTCCAAGAAGAATTAAGGAATTTCCTTGAAAATTTCACCACAGATTGTCTATTTTTAGTAGCGGCAGCCAATTTTTTAACAGATCATAAATCGAAGCAAAAACTTTGTGCAGAATACAATAAGGTACAATCATACAAAGTTGCATCCAAATTCATTCAGTAGTTTCTGAAAAGAAGATTTTTTTTACATGTTAACACGGACCATGATGACGGATGCAGAGTGATGGTAATAGCTAACATGGCCTTTGGCTGAAAACAATCTAGAGAGTATTCTTGCCAATTAAAGGTACAATTGGCAATTTTTTTAAATAGATTAAAAGGTCTTTAAGTGAAATTCCCAACAGGTCAACTGTAAAAGTTTGGCAGCCAACCTTGCATGTTCAATTTTTAAAAATAAAATTTTTAGATCACATCTCTAGTTCTAATAATACATTAGTATACATATATACTAATACTGACAAAAATAATAAATGGCTCACAACTGTTCAAAAGTGGACCAGAAATTTAGGTTTTGAATT
>JAULBM010022253.1:0-11323 GCA_032357055.1 Geukensia granosissima | reverse complement strand
TGCATCATTTATCTATATAATACAAAGTTGTTTTAAGTGTATGGGCCTGTTATAAGGTTATGACAAGCTTCTTGCGTCATTTATTTATAGTAAAGATTCCTTCCAGACCTCCATACAATAATAATACAAAGTTGTTTTAAGTGTATGGACCTGTATTAACCTTATGACAGCCATATTGCATCATTTATCTATATAATACACGGTTGTTTTAAGTGTATGGACCTGTATTACCCTTTTGACAGCCGTCTTGCATCATTTATCTATATAATACAAAGTTGTTTTAAGTGTATGGACCTGTATTAACCTTATGACAACCTTTTTGCGTCATTAATCTATAGTAAAGATTCCTTCCAGACGTCCATACAAAAATAATACAAAGTTGTTTTAAGTGTATGGACCTATATTAACCTTATGACAGCCATCTTGCATCATTCATCTATATAATACAAAGTTGTTTTAAGTGTATGGACCTGTAATAACGTTATGACAACTTTCTTGCGTCATTTATCTATAGTATAGATTCCTTCCAGACCTCCATACAACAATAATACAGAATTGTTTAAAGTTTATGGACCTGTATTAACGTTATGACAGCCTTCCTGCATCATTTATCTATATAATACAAAGTTGTTTTAAGTGTATGGGCCTGTTATAAGGTTATGACAAGCTTCTTGCGTAATTAATTTATAGTAAAGATTCCTTCCAGACCTCCATACAATAATAATACAAAGTTGTTTTAAGTCTATGGACCTGTATTAACCTTATGACAGCCATCTTGCATCATTTATCTATATAATACACGGTTGTTTTAAGTGAATTGACCTGTATTACCCTTTTGTCAGCCGTCTTGCATCATTTATCTATTTAAAACAAAGTTGTTTTAAGTGTATGGACCTGTATTACCCTTATGACAGCCGTCTTGCATCATTTATCTATATTATACAGAGTTGTTTTAAGTGTATGGACCGGTATTAACGTTATGACAACCTTCTTGCATCATTTATCTATATAATAGAAAGTTGTTTTAAGTGTATGGACCTGCATTAACGTTATGACAACCTTCTTGCATCATTAATCTATAGTAAAGATTCCTTCCAGACGTCCATACAATAATAATACAGAGTTGTTTTAAGTGTACGGACCTGTATTAACGTTATGACAGCCTATATAATGCACGGTTGTTTTAAGTGTATGGACCTGTAATAACGTTATGACAACCTTCTTGCGTCATTAATCTATAGTAAAGATTACTTCCAGATGGCCATATAATTATAATACAGGTTGTTTTAAGTGTATGGACCTGTAATAACGTTATGACAACCTTCTTGCGTCATTAATTTATAGTAAAAATTCATTCTAGAAGCCATGCAACAATAAAACAAAGTTATTTTAAATGTATGGACCTGGTATAACGTTATGAAATCCTTCTTGCATCATTTTCTATACTAAAGATTCCTTCCAGACGTCCATCTGGTTTAACGTTATGAAAACTTTGTTCGCTTGATTTTAAAGGGTCCTGCTCTTTCACATCTTGTCTTTCTATATGCTGGTACGAGACGGTGGTATTAATTTACCTCTGTCTGTCTGAATACCTTGTCCATTGGTCTCCTCCTTCGTCGGCTTTTAGAGCTGTAGGTTTTATATTTTGTAGGATGTTTAAACACATTCAACTAAATTGCAGCACCAAATGATTTTCATTGTTATTAAATGATCATCGAATTAGTGGTTTGATTTGGTCATTTCATGGACTTCACAAAAAGTGTATCCAACAACTAGTTTTAAGTTTTAGCCGTTTTGTATACATGTCTTTGCCGCTTTATATTTGATGTTCTTTTTCTTCAGAAGTGATTTGCGGTTGACCTATTACTGTAGGGTTTGTCATTGTGGGCGTTTTCTGTTATCTTCTTTTTGTATTACATATTGTTTTAAGCGTTAATTATTGATTGTGCTCAGCAACTGCGGGGGCTCCTCTTACAATTCTAATTTTGATAATGTATTTACCATATTTATTAAAATTCTAAAACCTTGAAATTAGGGAGGCTCCATTCCTGGTTTTGCACATGTTTGATGTCCTTTCCGCTGGATTAGGCTATATATTTCGGTTTCTTTGAATACAAGTTCCTCCATTTGCAATGTTTGGATATCAGTCTTCTTAACATTTGGTTTTAATGCTACTGATGAGAGGTGACTTATTGAAACACATGTATGGCATATCGAAATTTTCCGTTGTAGACTTTGATTTTTACATTTTCCAATGAAGAGTTGGTAACCATGGATTTCAAGATTCATAATGCTAGTCATAATAAATTCAGTCTCAAAGATAGATAGATAGTTTTATTTAGATTAAATATCAACTTTTACAAGTTACATACAGTACAAAGATGTTGGTATAACTACATCCATACTACAATAAATACACTCATACAGTCTGGTATGTGTGATAATGTTGATATCATAAAGTATATTGCACTGAGCGGAGTCTCTGACTTTTCAATATATTTTGAACTAAGTACAAAGAAATTTCCAATATCTTTTGTTTAGTTGAATGTACAAAATTTAATGGCAACTTTTGTATATTTCGGATTTTTTTATGAATAACACAGTTTTGTGTGCACACATGTTGAAAATGGCGATTTTTGGCTATTTTCCAATTATAGCTCTTTTCGTTTGTGGCGGTTGACCTTATTAGACTTGCTAAAAACAACGGTCAGTTGAAAGTGTTCACATAGGTCTTTTTATGATACATTTAAAACATTTGAAATTTGTCTTTCTGAAATACTCAATTTTGCCACCAAGTTGAACATTTACTTTTCACCAAAATCATCAGTTTTTCATATGAGCACAGGTCAAATGGTAATGAATGAGGTTATGTCATTTCTAAATCTAGTTACCGGTAAAATAGTAAAACAACATTTTTACATTTCAATTCAAAAATTGTTCATTGTGGAATAAATACAAAAATGTGAGAGACTCTGCTGAGTGCAACAGACTTTAGTAAAACTGCACTTTACCCAAAAATTGTATTTATGACAAAAGTAAAAATTCATAATTTAATAAATTTTAATAAAATAAAAATAATTTGATCGTGAACTTATGATAACCTATAAAAGCTTATTTCCAAATGATATAAATATAAAATGAAGATTTTCATCAAGCAGCACACACAAACATGACCAAAGCAAAATAGATAAAAAAATGGATACATGTAATATATCAACTGGATGTATTGTGAATCTGGGCATCCAAAAACCAAACAACCAAAAAGTAACACAAATCAACTATTTCTAAGATGTTTATCTTTGATATTCGTGATATACAAGATCAGAATCAACAACACAAAAACAATTAACCATATTTATCAATATCCATAAAACTTTCTGTGGTTTTTAAGATCCTATAACATAAATCGTGAATGTTTATAATGCTGGTACATGTAACTCGGAACTCTTCATATAAATGCTTTTCTGCGACAGCACAAGCTCGGCTAAGAGTCGATTCACATTCTCTTTTTTCTGAACAATGTGGATCAATACCTTAAAATATAAAAAAGAAAAAATGATGAATTTTTTTTCACATAAAATACCACTGAAACATTATAAACATGTCATGTCATTTAACAATTGATTTCATTTTTTTATCTTTCAGAGTATGTAATAACTCTTCTGTACATTCAAGAAAAATGATTTTACAAGTCTTAAAAAAAACAACAAAGTTAATGATATTTCCTATGGTAGATGACAAATTAGGGCAATAAAAATCTCATGAGTATCAATCCTTTACAACCAATGTTATTTGATCCACCCAAATTCCTTGATACATTGCAATGTCTTGAACATGTTTAAAAAGAATGCATATAAATACTTGATATTAAAATGTAACATTATTGCAAAAGGATAATGGTCTTTTGGCATATGAACAAAATACAAGCATATGTTCACAGGAGAAACAGGTAATTAATCTTATTCACGGTTGAAAACGAGATTATCTTTCCTTTGTCAAAGAAATCATTGGGTTGTTTTAAGCTATAAATTGTGTTTTTGCAATGCTAATGTATTCCAGTGACACTAAACAAGCACTCTTACAAAGAAAGAAAAATACCTCTGGCATATACACATCTATCACCTTGCTTTGTTGGCCAGGTTCAACAAAATCTGAAAGTTTTTCACATATGCCATCAACCTAAAGAAGAAATAATAGTATGTTATGAATAAGCTTGTTAACAAGTTTAGTTGACATCTGTTCATTGGCGTCATGGAATAATATGATACATTAAATAAAAACCTCACAAGACCATTTAAATATAAATATTAAGTGAAGCATAAAATGAAGGTCAAAGCAATCCAATTTGTAAAAGATACATGCTTCCTCTATAAAATACATCAGTTTAAAATATATCATGATCCTGTGTCTAATAGGACTGAAGGTATCAAATAAGATGAAAATTCTAACGCGGGTCAATATAGCGTAAAATGTAGGTCACAGTGATCGAAGTCGAGTTTTCTTGATTTTTGATGGTTAACTATTTCAAAAATTCACGTTATTTTCACATAAAAAATCATATGAAATTCCGTGAGTTTCACGTATAAGCTCGATTCGGGTGAAATTCAAGTGAATTCCAATTTCACGTGAAATTCACATGAGCGAAATTTGCCTGTGTAGCATACATAAGTCCATTAGCTTTTCATTTATTTTTTTCATATTAATTTTGGGAAAACACATACACAGCATACATTTGCACAATAGGAGCATAGATGCATCAATTTAATCTGTGTTTATTTAAAAGTAATAAATAAATAATAATAATACCTTAAATAAGGCTATTTTAAACTGTATTTTGTCATGGATTATATAGTCACATACCTCTACCACTGATTTATGTATAAATGTTCTTTTTCATAAAGACATATAAAATAAAGCAGTAGCCCTTTCATATAACAAAACTGCCTTTATAAATTAGTAGTTTTTTAAAACTTCATTGAAATTGTTAAAATAGGAATACTTTGTAACGATTATACATACAAAATCATTTAAAAATGGCCCTGTGCGGAAATATCTCAGGTCAGCCTTTAAAAAATTCTGCCCCTTTTTGTTGAATAAAACTTTCCTTAATCCAGGATCTTTTTCCACCTTTTTTACAATCATCTAAAATAGATAAATATAATTACTTGGATTTTCTCAACTGGATATGGGTACCATCAACCTAAAGTAGGTTTATTTCACCTATTTTGGTCATCTGGTTGAAATTGGTGTAAAAATTTGGCATATAAACAGAAAACGGAAAACTCGCATAACTAACTCAGGTTTATGCTACATTAGAATTTCTGTTGAAAAGGAAGATTTGCAAGCAATAAAGGAATACAATAAAGATAATGAAACTAAAATTAAGAGCAATCTTACTAGTTTGTTCTCCAACCCTGGACTTGCAAAAGAAAACTTGGAAATTGTCAAAAGATCATTGCATCAGAATCAATAATATTTTTTTTAATTAAATTTTTTTTTTTTTTTTTTGCTTTTTTTTTTTTTTTTTTTTTGACTGTCAAAAATATGTAAACCAACAAATTAAATAACCTTATAGATACAATAATTATATATAACATTACGCTATAAATCTGGGAAGGGACAAAAGCAAGGCAAAAACTTTGAAGGAAAAATTGTTTTCCAATGATGATCCAATGGACTGATTATATTGTATTGCCCATAAGAGCAAAATTTTTTTTTTTTTTAATAAAAGATAGTTTTAAATCATGTGATATGAAATTCATGTAACTGATTATTGCAGTTTCACTCAATAACCTCCCCTCAAAAGATTGCAAACTTCATAATCAATAGCAACAATTAGAAACAGTAAAGTATTGTCATTATTGATAATAAAAATAATTAAATTTCCAGTGATGTTATACTGTTGGATATATTTCCTTATGACAAAATTACTGAAACTTACTTTGTAGTCTAGATTTGCTGTCTCCACATCTAAGGTCTCATAGAAACTAATGCTAAACACAAAAAAAAAAAAATATTCTTGAAATTATCTCTTAACATATTTGTACAAGCATATCTTTCTATTGATCTTGTCAAATAAACATTAATTTAAATAAATCATTATGGTTTATATCTGACAATGAATTTCGAATCCACAAGATAAAAAAATACCAAAAACTAAAAATTGGAACATTTTTTTTTTAAATTTGAAATATTCTTTTTAAATGATTAATAGACTATCTGCTTATAGAGATGGAGTTAGTCCCCTTGACATATAACCTTATCTTTTATTTCTTGTGTTCAGAAACTAAACATACTCTTTGATTGGGAAAATACCCTCCAAGAGAGTATCACATCCACATGGGAATTCATCCTGCTCTCCAAACTTCTTCGAGTCCACGTCCATGCATATGTCATGGACCCACTGGCCACACAAGGTGCATTCAACCCAGCCAGGTTGAAGGTCTTTATTACAATTATGCATCAGAATGCACACCCAAGGCCTTCAAAGGCACATTCTTCAAGCGGCACCCCATAGTGACCCATTTCACACACAGCAGGCACCACATGAGTTAAAGATGCAAACCTGAAATATAATTCACACTTCAAGGTAATGTAACAAACAATCGTGTAATAAAATGCAGTGAAGAAATTTTGCAAAATTAAGACATCACATTTATTTTATATCTAATATTTTTATTGGTTTCAAGCAATTTTCAATATGAGACACAATTTCTCTAAATATGAATATTTTGTCGGACAAATCTGTGTGAAACAAAGTGATCAAAACTGGTCAAATTCCTAACATGTATATATATTCATTTCTGATACTACTAAACATCAAGATTTTCTTAACATACCTGCTCTTCACTTTTTCTTTTGAGGGGACCCAAACTAAATGCAAAGCAGAATGTCTGCGAGGAGGGTGAAGTGGTGGCAACAACAATTGTTTGTACTGAGGAAAATTTCTGCTGCAATGTTGCTGTACAGGTCTTCCCAACATATGGGTGATAAGATGAAGATGAAATAGACCTATAGAAAGTAATATTCATCTATATACAATGTGTGTAAGTGTTTGTTAGTTATTTTTTAAATATGGTTATCGGAAGTGTTAAAACGATCAAATCTTGAAAATAAGCCTTGTTGCCTAGTCTATGGAATAGACTAGGTGTATAGATAGTTCTCACCGAAATCGATGAATGTGTTTGCGCAAAAGGGTGTTACGAATAGGAAATAATTAAGTATTTCTAAAAACAAAATGGCGACTAGATAAAATTGGGCGGAGCTAATTTTACTGGTTCCACAGGAAGTTAAAAGTATTTCAATTTTCCACATATGTAGTACTGAGAACCAGTTAGAGGATGATGGGATCGGTATTGATTAAAAAGCTAATTATACACCTTACATTCTTGGTAAATATAAGGAAGTTAAAAGTATTTCAATTTTCCACACATGTAGTACTGAGAACTAGTTAGAGGATGATTGGATCGGTATTGATTAAAAAGCTAATTATACACCTTACATTCTTGGTAAATATAAAGATGATAAAATCAATAAAAGGAATGATGACAAATTCTGTGATGTCTAAATATATAAATATCTATAATAACTTTGATCAACATTAAATAATATACAAAAATAAAATGTAGTAACTATACCACATTATTTTAAAACTTTTGTCAAATAATTATGCATCTGTATTGTGGAAATTAATAAGTCCATGGAGAACGAAAGAATGGAAAAGACAGAATAGCGTTTTTGTCAGAAAAATAAAGAAATGCCTGTGTTCATTTGAGTGTGTCGTAAAAGATTTTTGTCTGGAAGAGTGGAGGAGAAAGAGAATATGACACTATAAGACAGAAATACATCAATCAGGAGTCATGGGTGGATGAAAATCATTGCTTCTTCAAAAAAAAAAAAATACAAAAGACTAAGTATACTAAAACATACATCCATCTTTATATGGATGCTGAACAGTATCCAATAATTCATCCCTACAAATCCGCTCTATGTCCTCAGCACTGTTGGCATCCCTGCTGGATCTAGTTGCTGACTGGGACCAGAAAATGATATCATCTTTATATTCTTCAACTATCTGAAAATTCAAAGACATACATAAGTATTCATTTTTTGCAAGATAATAGTAAATAGTAGATGTTTATCAATTTTAATATTGGTTAACCATTTTCTTCTTTCTTTTAATTACTTAGGAGAGTGAAAAATACTATTTCCCTCAAAAATCAATTCCATAGGGTTAACATGTTGAGTACAGATTATAAAAACTGGATTAATTACTATATATTTATAAATCCAGGAGTTGCTTATTATCATTTGCTTATCAGTTCAATGTGGCAGTAATGTGTAACATACAATGCTTATGAATGTTTATCCCTTTATGGTATTTTACCATGGCAAAAGTTGAGCCCAATGGAGACTGCTTACTGTCTTCATTACACTCATCACCAGTGATCTATGAGAACATAGTATCAGATCCCTGGAAGAAACCACCACAACCATGGGAAGTAACTGGGGTACAATATTTATTCATATCCCTCCATGGTGACTATGTGCCTCTCCTGATTGCAAGGACAAGCTTCACCTCTAAGACTGACCAAACAATACCTACAAATTATAGAACTTGTCAGGTCCAGAGAAATGCCTGATTAAATGATCCACAGTCACTTCCACTGCCACCTGTACTCCATTAAATCATTGTCCAAAAATGTAATAAAAATAAAAAATGTTATGTAAGAAAAATTCATTACTAATTTTGGTTATTTGAATCACTAAAAGACTTCATCTTACATATTTGGAGAATGGAACAAGATCATCAACCATCTGTATCACTGATGTCAATTTCAGTGTAAAGGACATGCTTTGGTCTCCATATAGGATCTGAGAAACTGCATGGTAGATACAGTTTCCGTCAGACACTACCTGCAGAGCAGTGCGGTTTCCTAAGGTATCTGGAAGGAAGTCCTTGTACCTAAAAAAAATTTGACAGTAAAGTGATGGCAATGAAAGTGTTTTTTTTAAATAAAAAATGTGATCAACCTAAAAACATTTTTTCATGATTGTTTCTAGTATCATTTTGGCATCTCCAGTAAGGTTCAATAAAAATTGTAAAAGAAAACAATATACCATTTTTCATAACAAAGAGAAGCTTGATTTTTTGGTTTGTTGCTGGTGTGTTAATTATATATACAAATAGCTTTCACCAGCTATCAAAATATATATGTACTTTTCTCTTTTTTTATGTTTTGAAATACCCAGTAAAAAATTCAAGGCATCATTCATACATATTACATTTATGACCTCAGTGCAATAGATGCTTACCTTTTGGTCAAAATGTGCACTTTAAATGGTGATCAATCCAACTTTCTCCACCTGACGTTAAACTTAGACCTGTCTAGTTACTCTATAATGCTAATCACAGATAAAAAATAGCACATAAAGAGTAACCAGAAAGTCCATTATTTTTTCTATTCATAAATTCTCAACAAGTCCTTTCTATTATATATTCTGCTCTTGACTTTCCTCCACTCTCAAGTTTCAAGCTTCAGAATTGTCTGCAGTTAAATTTGGCATTTTATACATAAATCCACATTGAATAAAACAAACAATGGTTTTGTCAAAATAACATACAACCATTATTTTGTCCCTTTAATGTAATTTTGAATGGACTCTAATATAGTTTTTGGGATCAATAAATATGAGACACAAAATGCCTGATATACCATGTATTAAAATTAAATATGCTTTTTTTCATATGATTAATTTTCTCATTCAAGTGGGTAGGACAGGAGAAGAAATAATAAATCCACTCAAAACAGGTGGAGATAATCCATTTATTGCTATTTTGAATTCCCCTCAAAAGCTGTTTACCTTGACAGTCATACATACATCCGACATGGTTTCTTTAGTTTCAAGCAATAATATGTGTTTGTATATATATCATAATAAAATTTTATATCAGATAAGCAATTAAATCAAAGAAAAAATATACAAAATAGCAATATCAATAATTATTATAAGAAATTTGAAATTATTAGAATTATTTATTAAAAAAAAAAAACTGTAATAATATGATCTGTTGGTGTATCTTATGTTTGTGAAGAAAGAATATCTGCACTTACTTTGCATCATCATCAACTAGCTGTTTACTTTTCCAGTTGTTGGTCACTGACTGGCTTGGTGATGGTAGTTTTCTTTTGATTAAGTCAGAACATCCCCACAGGTCATCCCAAGTCCCGATTAATGCCATGACCTTTAGAGATCTTTCATCCCATGTTTTCTAAATAAGAAGAATGTCTTTTGTAATTTTAAATAAAAATTTCTGTTCTGCTTGTTTATTGTCATTTGAATGAGTAAATAATAAATATAATCAAAGACAACTCGTTTTCAAAAAGTAATGATGAAAGATTAAACTGAAGTTCAACAATAATAAAATATACACATCAAAAATACAAAATATAAATTGTAAAAAATATCAGAATCTTCCAAAGTTGCATTCGATTTTATGTAGTAAGAAATTAAACAAGTGTGGCAGGGAGGCAAATATGAGGGCAACAATTTGAAACCAGTACATATATGACCTTCTACATTTAGGCAAATCAATTAAAATGTTGCATGTTTTCTATATTTATAAGTCATCATACTAAACCTGATCATCAGATCATTACTTTGAGAAATAGAATGTTAAGTTTTTTCATGTTTTCAAATAATCTCTATTTAACAAATTATTCTTTAACATTTTCATAGATAATTTTAAAAAATTATGAATGAAGAAAATATGTTTACTACCTCCTGCATTAAGATGGAATCTATCTTTTCTTTCAGCTGGAACAGATCATCTGGTGGTTGACATGACACCTATTGTGAAACATATAAAAAACAAAAGAGTCTCAATTTCAGAGTTATACTAGAAGTCAGCAATAAAGTCTGAAATGAACATTGACACAAAAATCCTGAAAAACATGGAAAGATTATAATACGGTAGTGGAAATGGTTGGAAAAAATTCCTATTTGTAGTGATTTTCTACTCCAAATTATCAAAATTTAATTTAGTGTTTAAAATTTCGTTCTTCACATTTTCACACAGATAATTAAAGCTTGTACTACAAAATCAATATCTCAAGGGTACAATACCTGTGAAGATTGGAAATCATCTGCTTCTTCATCTTGGCATGATGGATCTGCCATGACCAGATCTTCATCTTGGCATGATGGTTCTGCCATGACCGGATCTTCATCTTGGGATGATGGTTCTAGTGTTATTTTTGGTTGCATCTCCTGCAAAATCACATTTTTTTAACCCTTTGACCCCTTTTATACAAAAATCGGA
>JAULBM010022242.1:0-11324 GCA_032357055.1 Geukensia granosissima | reverse complement strand
AGGTTACTCCTTGAAATGTACATATAGCATACCTAAATTTTCCATATTTATTTAACATTGGTAATGTTGTATTTTTACAGCTATGATGCTATACCATCCCATATGGGAGACAAATGATATTAATCATTATTCATGAATTTACTCGCCTCGAGTGTGGAAAATCGTGAGTTTGATTCCCGACCAGATCAAACATAAGACATTAAAACTAATATTTGCTGCTTTTCAAACGCAGCATTTAGGAGTAAAAATAAACACTGGTCCCCCCAGAATAACAATGTGTCTGTGTAAAATGGCACGTCTTCCTGGGGACCGTTGCTCTTGTGAGTAAGCACGTTAAAAATCCGGCTCAGCATGTCTGTCAGTACGAAGCAGAATGCATTCATCATCATTAATACATATGCTCTCGTCCTGAATATACATGAAATATTTGCCGCTGGACGTTAAGCAATGTTCAGCCAATCTACCAACAATTCAAAGTTGTCACCCTTTTGTATGGTTGTAAACTGGCGGTTTACACTCTGAGCAATCCTGTGTGATTGTTTTTCAGTTTTTTACAGAACACATTCATGAATTAATAATTTAATTTAAGGAAAGAGTATGGAATATTTGCCAAAACTTAAAGGACACGATCTACATCTTACATAAGTATATAATAAATGTATACCTAAAAGGCAAATTTTACTTGGTGTAAAGCGTTTTTCTTGATTTATACCTTCATCAGAAATGCTAGAGACCAAAATAGGAAGATCACATAAACTTTCTTTTCTAGTTACATCAATGGACAAAGGAAATATACAGTTTATGACGCAATGAACGCTGATAAGCCGAATATAAAGATAGCAATCATGGAATTTTAAAGATTACAGTTTTTGAAAGATGTATTTTTCAAACACACATTCCAGTACCGGAATATAAATACAGTATAGAACTCAAGCATGGGGAACCTCCACACAACACAAGAGAAAAATTCCGTCATGTAATTAAAAAGGATGATTATTTAATATATACCAGAAAGAAGCGATCCACACCTTACTTGTATGAAAATGAAAAGATACTGGGTAAATGTGAGGGAGACTGCACTCCAATCACAAGATAAACAGAGGAATTTACAAATCTAGAGGTCTCCACAAGACCCTCAACAAGGGTAAATACCACTCCTTGTTAAAAAAGTTCTAAATCGCCCCAAATAAAGTAATCGTTTATGCGTAAAATAATACCGCTTACCTGAATATCTGAATATTTTCAAAAAAAATGTACATGTAACTAAGAAAAAAAAAACAACACACACACACAAAGACAAAACTATGACCACAAACCTTGACATGACATGAGACATGTGGTGGGGTTGAAATAGTTTAGTGGGTACCAAACCCTCTCCTCACAAGTGGTCAAAGGAAAAAATCTAAGAAAATGAAGGCAGCAACAAACGAAGACCATTATCAAACGAACTTTCACCAGATCCCACTAGAGAGTACACACATAGGCAGAAGAAACTGCTTTAGAATAAAAATAACGGTATAATATTCCTGCAAATACTGTCATCAATAGCTGGACATTTACATATTACAAAAATGTTTTACAGAAATTTACTGCATTTGCTAAAATTCTAAAACACTGAAAATACGGAAAGGCCTTGTAAAGTAACACACTTAGTAGTGGTCCCTGCCGTCGGATTGGCTTCCCATTTCAATTTGTTTGGTTGAGTGCTTCTTTTGCAATATTTGAATTTTCGACTTCCTATGTTTCAAGTTTAAATGCTACTGATGAGAGGTTACTCCTTGAAATGTATATATAGCATACCTTAATTTTCCATCTTTATTTTACATGGTTAATTTTGTATTTTAAAAGACAAGCATTAAGTAAACAACACGGCACGATCAAGATAAATACAAAAACAGTTAAGAGAAGATTGAAGTTAACTTGTAAATGTAATTGTAAGGCAGTATAATTTAGCAAACCACAACTTCTAAATTTGGACAGGCAAACGGTACATGTGGTGGGGATATACCAGTTTAGTGGTTACTCAACTCTCACCGAGCGAGTGGACAAAATGAAAAAATCTAAGAAAACAAAAGTAGTAACCTACAAACTATAAAAAGCAAACAGGGGGTCCCCCAATCCGACTAGAGAGTACCTTATTTACAATAAATAACCAAATTCAGATTCGTGTACATCCTCAGGACCGTGTCCTATCCGCAAATTCATGTCTTCTCATTACGTGATAACCAAATCTATGTCTTGTGACATCATACTCATATCTTTGACAATAGATTTTCCCCAGTCTCAGATTTGGATCCTGCGACATCCTGTAAGGGTAAGAGTTAGGTAAGTAGGGTTAGGATCAGGTTAGGGGTAGGGTAAGGTTAGGGTTAGGTTTTGTGTTGGGGTTAGGGTTGGGATCCAATCGTAACTATTCGGCCATTCTCGCTCACTCCAATAGAGAGATATTTTATAGCTGGGAATACATAGCTGTCTTCCTGTAAACTGCCTTCAAATTGCCAATATCAATTGTGAGACGTTGCCAATTGTCAGGGCGCATTATGACGTCCTTCTTCTGTGCATAAAAAGGACATATATTTGAAGTTCCGACAATTTTATAGAACATGTATTTGCTAAAGGGCACAGATTTGAGGACAAGACACGTATTTGATAGCGTACACGGATTTGATTCCTACAAATATACTTTACAATTATGATACATCTCAAATGAATGGTCGAAGTTGCTAAAAGCAAGCTCAGGGTGATATTCCTGATAATAAAACATCAAGCCTTTTTACACGAGATGTCATCAAACATAGTATATCTGACGATTTAAAACTGTGTTGTAAGTAATCGTGAAGAAAGACAAGATCGATGCAATGCCATATGTTTTGATATTTGTGTAACAACGCGATCAGCTAATTAATATCTGTACCACCAAAACAAGTTTAAATGTCTTGGACTACAACGTCAAACTTGTACCAATTATACAAGTATAAACATACGTTTATACCAAATGTTCAAAATTCAAATTTAAATAAGTGTAAAGCGCTTTTATGGATTTTACCCACTAGGGACCAAAATAGGAAGATTAGTAAAACTTTTGAATTCTAGAGACATTCATGGACAGTATTTTCAATGTAACATTGCTTTTGTTTACTACCTGATTGACGTTGGGAAGGGGAAACAAGTGATCAGATCTTTTTTAGGTGGATTCAATACTAAGTAGGTAACTTTGCTACAAAACTAGTAAATCTAGATTCACACATTTTCTAACCGAAATAATGTCGGAGTAAATTTTGAAAAAAAAACACAAAATGCGCTCAAGGGTCGGTCTCAGACAAACTATAAAGGATCAATAATTAATAATGCGGCAAGCGTTTAAACATTCACAAATATAATCATATTAATGGGATATTGTCCCGATAATATGCCAAAATTTTTCCCAATTCACAGAAATATATTACATCTACCTGGGAAATATATCTGAACAAAATCTTTATGATGTTTTAGGAGGATTGGCACCTACGTAGTTGTCCAATAACACATACAAGTCCAGTGTAGAATACCCACATGAGAGATCAAAAGTACATAGTTCAAAGAGACAAGACAAATTTGAAACAACCTAACACATGTAAAAGATAGAAACGAAAACAAATAGAACAAAGGCTTGGAATCCCCGAACTCCTTTACAAAACAGGAATGGGATCAGGTAAGCATCCCCTGTCTTGCGCGCTACACCATCGTGGAATCCTAAAAAACTCTAATCATCATGGTCAATCAAGAATCACATGTCTTGCGCGCGGCAATCGTCGTTAAGTTCCCAGAGTCAAACTCCGAATCAAATCATGATATCTAATTCTAGATAGTCGCAAATCGTGTCAAATCGATATTATAAAGGAACTGCTTTAAATGCAAGGAGTGGGATCAGATAAACATCGACAAATAAAAAGGGAGAATGATCTTCTTGATATGACTGGTAAAATCCTGTAATATTAAGACAACATCAACGGGCGTTTTAGAGTTGCCGCACCCATGACGAACGGCGAACGAAGGGAATCTTCCCGTCACGTTCTACAAGGTTAGTTTATCCAAAATTAGTAGTACGACATGAAGTTATCTACTAGAGGGCAATATATAATACTTACAAAAATATTTTGGCTGTGAAACAGGAAAGAAACTATCATATAGTAACACAGGCGCTCGAAGACAGGATATCAGTTTTACACTATTTTAAAGCACATTACGATTTTTTTAACATTTTACCAATAAATAGCCATAAAGCGCATGCCTGACATGTTTTAATGCGATTTTTTCAACTTTGATACATATTCTTAATTTTCTATATAATATAATATCAACAAGGAAGCCAACTCGCCGCCATTTTTTGGCATAAGTATTCATGTAGTTAGATGCACCTGAGTTATCAGTGAACTTGCACTGTGAAAACGTTCTCCGCTGCGAAACATTTTTTATTATTTAGTACATTTATAGTTAAGGAAAAGTATAACAAACTCACAAAATCCATAGTTTCATGTCTATTTTACCGATATGAATTTCCGTGCCCTGAAACTTATCATGAGAGGTCACTCGTTTTCCGCGTTATTTCGAGTTATTTCGGATATTTCGATCCGAAACGTATAATAAATTGCGATCTGTTTCGAGCATTAAAAATTTTGGTCTTAAAAATATTTATAATTTGCGGTGAAATTTCTAACTAACAATAGAAGCGACGGTCGACGGAGGAAGTATCAACTAAGAAAACATAGGCTTCTAGGAAATTCCTTTTGACTTCTTTTGTGAGCCTTTTAAATACCGGTAAGTGTTGGCACTCTTTAGATAATGAAAAATATCTAAAAATATAAAACAACGTAGAACAAAATCAACTTGCCAAATACAATGTTTTTTATATTCACAAACCTGTAAAATAAAGTTATATCAATTAATGACGTAAAAAGTTATATCATAATGTTAAATTAACACCACCTAAAATCGAAAATTGTGAGCATGTTTATAGGTTATAAGAAACTAAATTATTGAACTCAGGTGCCGTCTGGAGGTAAATGGAAAATCAGCGGAACATTAATGTATCTAAAAAGTAAAATAAACTGTCTATCATTTCTCTTTTAAAAAGGTCATGGACCATAGCTGAATACAATGAATATAACATTTAAAAAAATTTTATAACATGAATCTCCCTTTAAAACAAGCTTAATCTATGTTGCTGCTGTTCCTTCTCTTGCGACTTTCTCTAGTTAAAATGATATACATGATTAGACTTATATATAATTCTCTTTAAAAAAAATTATAAGAATATTTTGTAATCTATTACTATATATCAAACATGAAATTACTCTTCATTATGAATTACTATACAAAAGCGGTATCTTTAATTTTATAGCATTATACTATACTATCTCTTTGATAGAATTGTATTTATACATTACTATTGTGTTTTTCGTGTAATATGCCAAAATATGTTCCAAGGTTAGAAGGTATAATGCATTCCCCTCCAGGTCGTGCATTATGCCTTCAAACCCTGGGACATATTTTGGCATATTACACGGATTACACAATATATGTTATTATTACTCTGAATGTTTACTTCATTGTCAATCAAAGTGAGAAATTCCGCCCATGTATTATCACCTGATTTTTCAAAAACCACCATTTACAGGCATATTACATGAAAAAGCGTGTAATATGCGCATGTTCGCATATTACATCAACACTATTTGTCCTTTGTAAAAATATGTAAAAATAGTAAAACATGAAGAGTAATAATATCAGTTATTTCATATAATCGAGAGTCTAACATAATATATAAAACGAGAAATAAACGAGAACTATTATAAGATTAAAAGTACATACAAATTGTATTGCGATTAGATTTTTGAATAATGCGTAAATTTTGTTAGTTCTGAACAAATTTGAAGAAAAAATGTTTAAGTTACGAAGAAAGCTTTGCAGTTAAAATATTTTTTTCCCAGGAATAGATAAAGCTGTAAAATATAGAAAGAAATTCAGTACAGGAAATTTTGCATTT
Organism: Geukensia granosissima; assembly: GCA_032357055.1. Taxonomy (NCBI): domain Eukaryota; kingdom Metazoa; phylum Mollusca; class Bivalvia; order Mytilida; family Mytilidae; genus Geukensia; species Geukensia granosissima. The sequence continues at coordinate 5,299 of JAULBM010022242.1, read as the reverse complement.
TGTTGAAATTTGCAGAAGTTGGTACATCTATATCTGTTCCATTCTTGTACATTCATCTACATGTTTAAGTAGTCGGAACGAAGACGTTTTCCATGGTTCGCCCCACAGATCTCACCAGGCCGCCCAAAAACAGCGAATACAGGTGTGTGTTTGGGGTGTAGGTTCTTCAATACTGGGTTACTTTTTTGTGTATTTTGTCTAATTCCCTCTGTCCTTTTGGTATTTTCGAATTCCTTTTAAAATGATGTCTGTCTAACAATAACATACTTGTCATTTTCGCTGTGTATCTTCTCAACATTTTCCATCCTGAAGGTTAATTTTTATATTTAATTAAACGAAATATTTGTTATACACTTTGTTAATTCAATTGAATGTCAGAAAGAAATAGGATATTTGGAGCATTCCCATAACTTATTAATCCACTGTGTGAATGAAAATGAACTTTGCACATATTAGATTTGAACAATACACATTTACATACTGAAAAAGTCAACGAGATGAAGTTCATATATTGGACGTTACCTTCCATTAAAGTTAAAAACAGTGTATTGGATCCAAACAACATCTGTAGTTACGGACATAAAATGATAACATTGAATTTTATTTTGATACCGCCAACGAATACAGCTGTGATTTTCTGGAGTTAAATAAGTACTCTCAATGTCATATACAGTGTAATATTTTCATATAATTGACCAGCGGAAAAATTGAAATCTAACAAGCCGTAATAGCATAAAGCATATGAAATTGTCAATCCTTAAAATTTCTTTCGTCATCACGCTTTCGTTGACGGGTTTGCTTTTGCAATTACAATTGATGTCTTCACATTGTCGTAACTACATATCAATTTCTACAAGAATGAAAATGAAAAGATATGGGGTTAATGTCATTAAAGCTGCACTCCAACCACGACAAAAACGAGGGACATTTTAAATAGAGATGTCTCCACAAAGGCCTTCAACAAGGGTTGAATACCACTCCTTGTGAGAAGCTCTTAATCGCCCACAAAATACTGTATATTCGTTAAAAATACTGCTATATACAAATTGTAACTAACATCGATTTCGACTAAACACCGGCTTTGAATACCCTTGCTGATGTCGCATGTACCTCGCATGAAATTGACATGAATTTCTTGCGAAAATGTTCGCACGTTTTAATAACAAATCGAGCAACGCATATAATTCGTTCGAAGTGCAAAAAAATCGTATGACATTCATGTCGTTTTTGTGTCATATTTGCGCGAAATGTTTTGTGGTGTGGAATTTTTCGACCTTTTTTATTGCGAAATTTATTATTTGCATGAAATATCATGTTCTTAAAATATGAGTTTGATACGAAGAATTTGGGCATCAAATTCACATCAAAATATTTACGTGTGAAAACTTTCGCATGGATTTCGTCTTTTTTTTCATGTCAAAATGACATGAAAAAATTTTCACAGGAAATTCATGTAAAAATGATGCGAAAATTTTTACGAATGAAATTCATGCGTGGCATATTTGGCCGTGTACGATAGATAATCTTGTGTAAAATAGTGCAAACATATTGGTTATGAGGATATCAGGGATAAAAATTTGTCACTTGTTGGACAATGGTATCCATGGTTTTCACGGATAAAGATTTCTCTGTCTTACACCGGTGCAAGACAAGCTACACGCATTTCTTCTCGCCAAATTCATTTTTCCTTGATAGTTGCCATACTATCGGTAAAATTGTGATTTTAATTCATTTGGGGATTTATTAAAGGCCTATTAAAATTTAAAATGCTGAATTTACGGTTATTGTGGTATTTAAATTGTGAAAATACATCGATATTTTAAAAGCGCAAACTTTTGCACGCGCTCATTGTCTGTGACGTTGCATAATGTAAACAATGGCGTTCAGCGAGTGTTATGTATATTTACGAAAAAAAATGTGAGAAAAAGAATCAAACACCACTAAAATACAAGAGGGAAAATCTCAAACACCCTCGCGTTAGATTTCTATTGTTCTCTGACTCGGCAAGCCTAGTCAGAGAACGATAAAAATCTTACCCTCGGGTGTCTGAGATTTTCTCGTCTTGTACTTTAGTGGTGTTAGATTTTTCTATATCCACCTCGACACGACTGCGTCTCGTGTGTTTTTTTTTTCTCCAGTGTGGTTTTTTAAGTTTGGTAATCTACCATACCACACTTAACAAAAGTTAGAATGATTATCACATGTATTGTTCAAAATCGTCGTCCAAACTCTCAGCAACAAGTGTTCAATGGAACAAACGAAGAAAAAGAGACGATTAAAAAAAAATCAAACATAAATTCCCCCAATCCGGACTCCAGACGATCATAGGCATTGGGCATGTATCTGACAAAAATTTTCACATGACTGTGGGTAGAATAAACCCTTTTTAAGTAACAAAGCCACGTGTAAACACACACCCCATATAGGTGAAAGGCTACAGTGATCGCAAATGTTTGAATCAACTACATGGCCCATTTTTGCTCTATCCGATACTTGCATGTTCAACTGCACAGATATTGTCACTTTACTATTTATACATCAACTGTATATAGTATTGATCTTCAATAAAGATAATGCATATATACATTTATTTACAACAAGAATTTGCATTGTATTGTAAAATGTAAAACTATATGCTAAAGACTCTAAAAAACAGGCCAAATAACCATGTTACATTGACAGCCAAGAAAAACGAATTGCAATTTTCTCAATTTTAACTATGATTATTATATTAAAAACAAAATTTTATATGCAATGGAGAATACTTATCTAAGGCAGGGAATTGACAGGTGTCCGTTGACGGTTTCAAAACAAAATTTTATTTTAAGAAGAATGGCCGTGAAAATACACGGAATTTTCCGTCGATGAAAATTAAGCTTCAAAAAGATCCAAAAGGATGGTGGCACAATACCAGAGAAATGCGTTTAATTCTTCATTGTGATTAATAAAACTTTTGAAAAGAAGCCACTATATATCTTCAAAAAAATTCTAAGATACAAAAGTAGCAGAATTAGAAGACAGACAAGACCATGGCTAACATAAAAGAAACGAAAGACAATCATTGAACGCACAACACTAGACTGTAAAAGCTAGAGTAACACGTAACACGAATCCTATAAAAACTAGGGTGAGTTCCGAAATGGTTAGCAACTCCTGCTGCACTAATTGCGCCCATTATGTTACTCAGAAGGAAGAGTCGTGATATGATCGAAATCGATGTAAGTCACAACCGTCACAGTAATTGAAGGTACGAAATTGGAAAGATATCCATTGTCATTTGTGAAAAGGATATTTGGTACCGGTCAACCAAAACACAATTTCCGGAGTGATGGCTTCAATCTTTCCCCGAGAAACCTTTAGATTGGTAGCTCTTGTCCGCAACAAGTATCTATTAATACAATCCTGATGGGAAAATTACCCTAGAGCTGCGTATCAACTGAGAAATATACAAATCGTATGCAGGTGTGGCTAGAATGTTGCTAGACATGAACGGAAATTTTACAATGGGTAAATCAAAATCATCTATCTTATCGTAAAGTTTTGTTCTTAACAACCCGTACTCTCAATTTCTAGGTGTAAGTCTAGGTACGCAGCAGACATTTCTTTGTCTGTAGAATCTTTGATTCCAAATTCAATTAGATAGATGCGGTCAACATAGTTACCAAATTTAGAATTATTCAGTGAAAAAACATCATATATATAGCGGAACGTGAAACCAAAATATTTTCTTTTTTGCAGAAGATAAAGTCGGCTTCATACGAATAAAGAAATAAATTGGCGAGAGGGATGCACATTCGGTCCCCAGTGGAAAGCAGACAGTCTGTTGAAACACACTTCTAACAAACATTACAAAAATGTTGTCAATTAATAAGTCTAGCATTCTGCAAATGTCATCTTCAGAATACATTTTATAAGAATCAGAGTGGTTAATAACAAATAAGAGTTTATCTCTTCGTAGAACCAAATAGTTGTACCTGCGTTTTCCATTTTGTCCAAATTATTTAAATTGGAGTCATTTTAGGAATGTTTTTAAGTATGGTGATTAACCACAACAACCTCAACTTAAAGTAGTATGTTTAATTATACTGAATACCTTGATCTGTTCTGGATTAGTTGATGTAGAAAAAATATTTATGTATCTATGATATTAACTCCAAATAAAATAAACAATAACAGGTAACAACAACTTCTTCATCAATTTAATTTTTGCTATGTAGTACAAGTAAACAAAAATGATTCAGTGTCAATATTTATTAAGATTATTAGTAGAATTATTTTTAATCATGTCGCATGATACTACGATAAGTGGATTTAAGTGCGCTGTTAAACTGCGTAGGTACTGTTGACTTGTCGACATGTAAATAAAATATCAAGATCAGACAAATTTGACTCTAAAACATTGAATTTGGGAATAACTGAATCTGTACACTTAATGTTTTATTAACACTAAAATAGTATCTTGCATAATGTGACGAGTGAAAATTTTCCCCATCAATTCCAGTAATTCAGGTGATTCTTATCGAAAGATAAGTTTGTTTCTTTAATTTGAGTTTAGCGCCAAACAATATTTCAATCATATCGCGGCGGTCAGTTTTATTGGTGGAGAAAGCCGGATTACCCAAAATGAGCCACAGACCTTGAACAGGTGACTGACAAATCTTATCACGTGCGATACGAGGTAAACGAAAACCGTATTGTGTGCTACAAAGTCAGGCTCGAACTCTCGGCGTACAGGTGATATGCTAATGTGATCTGTACAGGTAGGTTTAAATCTAGACCTAGACCACTCGGCCATCTAGGCCACCTCGAAATATTAGTTAAAATCGTAGACAGCTTGAATAGCTTTTATATTAAGCTCATCTTTGAAGACATAGCTTTCCTTAGAGATGTACGTGCGTACCAAACTGGATATGTAACTTCATATGCATCACAAGGTTACTGCAAGAGAGTAGTATCATCCGGAGGCGATGTAGAAATAAAACTTAATAAAATATTACACTGTGGATTCTAATCTCAAACACTTTATTTCAGTCTACCTTTACCAGTAGTGTCATTTGGGCCATCTCTCACCCTTATGATTCTTGTTGTTTCCATCTTCAAACTGAAAAGTGACATTTATGTTTTTGAAACTTATACTTATTTATTGGATTGATTGATTGTTGGTTGCTTAACGTCCAGTGGCAAATATGTCATGCATATTCAGGACTAGAAAAATTATCAATATCGCAAAAGGGTTGGGAAGGGAAACAACAGGGCAACGGTTTTTGACTGCCACTGGAAAAAGGGAGTGATGGGTAGG
>JAULBM010022231.1:0-11324 GCA_032357055.1 Geukensia granosissima | reverse complement strand
TGTTGCAGCAGTGAAGTTGAACTCAGATATTGCAAAAAGCAAAACTTTCTGCAGTGCTTTCAGCACTTTGATTTATATATCATTCAGCTACTGAATTTTGTAGTGATGCATAAAATTGAATCTAACAGAGCCCCATATTTGTTTAGATGGGGGGTATTTTTTTATATACGACCACAAAAATTTGCGGTCGTATTATGGTATGAAGCTGTCGTCGTTGGTGTTGTTGTCATTGGCATCTGTAGACAGGTTGGTTTCCGCTTGATAACTTTTGTTCTCGTTAACCAATCCTTTTAATATTTTGGGACATTAATAATTGGTTCTAAATAAAGGTTGGTATTGATTTTGGAGGATCTATCCCAACCCTTTTTTGGGGAGGGGCCAAAAGTGTGTTTTATCTTAATTGAATGCAAGATCTCTATTTCTTGTCCAATTTTGATGGGTTTTTTTCTTTGTATTTCCCATGAAAAAGTCAATATAATAGGCCACAAGTTTCATGACCTTTCTCTTACTGTTATTGAGATATGAGGGGTCCGAAAATGGCCACGCCCTAATTTTTGAAACTTTTCTTTCTCATTCAATTTTGACGTGGTTTTTTGCAAATGAATCCTTATGAAAAATGCAATAAAAGTTTCTCCAAGCATTTTTTGTAAACTGTTACGTTTTTTGTATAAAAGGGGCCAAAGGGTTTCAAAAATGCGGTTTTGTAAGAGATGTGAAATTTTTATTTTTCATCCGATTTTGATGGGGGTTTTTACATTTAATTCCTCTCAATGAGAGCTTTCAGTGGTATGTCAACAGATTTTCTCTTTTTTTTATGGTTTTCGAGCTAAAAGGGGTCAAAGTATAATATGGAAAAAAAATATTTTTATTTTGATTTTGATGGGTTTTTTGCAAATGATTCCTCATAAAAAATTATTTTGATGGGGTTTTTTGCAAATGATTCCTCATAAATAATGCAATAAAAGTAACTCCAATTATTATTTTGTAAAATGTACTGTTTTTTGTATAAAAGGGGTCAAAGGGGTTAAAAATGTGATTTTGCAGGAGATTAGAAATTTTTATTTTTCATCCGATTTTGATTAAAGGGGTTTTGCATTTGATTCCTCTCAATGAGAGCTTATAGTAGTAGGGGTCAAAGTAGTGGGAGAGGGAAATTCAATTTTGTATGTTATGAAAAAATTTTATTTTTAATATGACTTTGATGGTTTCTTTTCAAATGATTCCTTATGAAAAAATTAACAAAGTGAAACCAGTTTTGAGGATAATATGAGTCAAAGTGATCTTTTAACCAGTCATATCACTGTGTCTAGCATTTTACTGTGTCCAGCACATTATTGTGTCCAACAAAATACTGTGTCCACACTTAACCAAAGGGTCTTTTGTTTACCTTTCACATTTCAACGCGCTGCGATTGTATCATGCTGCCCTTGTGAAGCACCTCTGTTTTAACCTGATTTGATGTTTGGTGTTCTGTGATTCATTAGATCTTTGAACTTCTTGTATTGACAAATTGACGCTTTTGATCTAAAAATTGCATATTAGTTCATTGCAGCTTGACCTTTGCAGCTGACCTGTCAAAAGCACTATATCAAAATCAAGAGTGAATTTCAATTTAGATGTTAATAAAATGTCTTCTTGTGATAACCTGTTGTGGGGCTTTGTAACTGCTTTGTAGTCAGCTGTAAATGTTCTTATGAATCACTTGATCTGTATGTCTATCTGTTGGTTCATCTGTCCACATTCCTTTTAGTGAATCTTCTAACTGTTCAATGGATTTCAATGAAACTTAACATGAACATAAAAAACACTGTGTATATATTCATATTGGAAATCAATTATCTGGGCTCATTCCAAGGGCAGATAATCCATGTGGGAACTTTAGTGAAATTTGCTCACAGTATGTCATGTTATACATAATTTACAACTGCCTTATGTTTTGTTGTGTGAATCATGTAATTACCATCTGTCTGATTAATGATTTACAGGAAAAAGACGATGGACAGTTGGTTGTGGAACAGACTGTGTCAGAGGATTCTGGGTACTACCAGTGTTTTGCTGAGAATTCGGTGGACTTTGCCACAGCTCTAGCTAGACTTGTCATCACAACTAAAGGTAAAATAAAACTTACTGGAAGACTTATCCTGTGGTGTTAAGTTCATTTGTAAAATATTTTCCATTTTTCTCAAAATAGTGGAAGTTCTTCAATTATAAGAATGATGAAATGATTGGGACTCACATTAAATGTTATCGGTCATGATTTTTTCTCATTTTAAAACAATACAACTTTTCAAAACCAAGATTTTCTTGTATAGTTTCCTTTACTAACTCAATTTCTTGGCCAAATCGAACAGTATTTGAAAGGAAACAGCTATGAAAGAACTTTAATTAAGTTTCCTCATTTTGTCCTGATTAAACACAATTTAGTGTCTTGATTCTGATTTGCTGATACATTTACTTTTCTGCTCTGAAACTGCTTGGCAAAATGGAACAATATTTGACAGGAAGTATCTGCAAGATTCTTCATAAAGTTGCCTTATTTCTTCTTGTTCAGACTTAATACACGACTTCCATTAATGATTCTTTTTCTGATTAGTGTTGCCTAAAATAAGTTTTCCTGAAACAGCTTGGTTAAATGGAAAAAAAAATGATAGAAAATATCTATACCGTTGTAATGTTAAACAAGAATTACGTCCAATACAAACCATCTATTATTGTTTTTGATTGTAATGTTAAATAAAAATCATGGCCACTTCTGACCATCTATAATTGTTTTCGATTTGCCCAATATATGGTGAGCAATACAGGTTCGGCATGTCTGGTTATGGCAACAACTTAAAATTCTGTTACAGGGTTATTTGGCATGTAAACTTGCACACCCCAATTTTTCTCTATTTTCCAATAAATTATTACACGGTACACATTACCCTTTATTTTCAATATTTGTAAAATAGTTATTTCAGTGACCAAAAATCTGTTAGAAAATTATTTGGAGGTTTGTAGGAGTTATTATACCCCCCTTTCCCACGACATTTTTTTATTACACCCCCTTTTTCGCCAGGGGATAACTTCAGTTTATATGTCTGAAAAAAATTTGTCCTTTTTGCCAAAAAATCTATGGTGACACATGTTAACTATTTTGTATTTTAGACACAGCACCAGGGGCACCAGAAGTACAAGCTGTAGCCCTGTCAAGTACCAGTATAGAGGTGAATTGGTCTACCCCTGTGTTTAAACAGAAACAATGTGAGGTGCTGGCATACTCTGTCAGTCTGAAGGAAACAGATACTGGAGGTATAATACTAAAATTTAGGAGTACCTAAGATTCATTTTAATTGCATACTTGTTTTGTCAGGAAGAATTATGCAATAAACAGGAATTTGTCTTTAACAGGAATATCTAATTTTAAAGTATAAACAAGCCAATCAGCTTGTTCAGTGTCTATTATTATTTATTATTGAATTAATTATTATATAAAAAGGGATCAAGCACGTTTATACTATCAAATTAATTAATTTGACACTTAATGTACCCAGATGTTTGGTTTCATGGTTTCAGCTAAGTGGTTTTATCATAACTACACACTTTTGTGTTAAAATTTTTCCAAATAGTGTCTTGATTCAAAAATGACATAATGCAATAAAGAGGAATTTCTTCACAAGTCAATATGCTAATATCAGGAAAAAATAACATAGTGACATATAGTAAATGGTTTTGTGCTTCAGAATTTTATGCATTAAGAGGAATATGCTAAAAACAGTGGAGTTTATTGTAGTTGAAATATTTAATTTACACAGTGACTACTATATATAAGTTAAACTTCATGCCACTTACACAATACAGATGCATTTGACCTATCAATGACAGTCAAGGATTACACTCCAGGTGAAATTCTGTCATTTACAGATGCTTTTGACATAATGATGCACATTAATGGCTAGAAGGCATTATGAGTCGACGAAACATCCTTAATAGTTGTACAGCATAGGCTTCCTGTTTGCTTGTAATATTTGTATAAAGTGTTTTCAGTGAATAAGTGTAGGAACCTTAACTCACATAATGTAAATAGAAATAGGGTCAAGCTTAGGAAAAAAAAAAAAAAAACTCAAAAAAACAAAGCAATATGTATCAGTATTTTGCACACGATGTGCAAATCAATTTTCAGTTTGTCAGTTGACTGTATTCTTACACTTCATCAGTATCTGCTGAGAGTAACATTTTAAACACTACCAGTTGTAAAATTTTAAAATTGTTTTTAAACAGATTGAAAACATTTGTTTTATGATTTCAGCAGATGTAGAGACAGCAGTTCTGGTAGATTCCATCAAGATTTTCCGAGACCTGAAGGCGTACACTAACTACACCGTATTTGTCAGTGCTTATACATCTAAATGTGGAGCAGGAGACCAGTCAGATCCTGTCACCATCACGACATTGGAGGATGGTAATCTTATTTTTCTTACTTCCTTCATACATGATTTTTTTCAGCTTTTTTGGCGGAAATCTGTTTTTCAAAACAGGGATTTTTCTCGTATTGCATCCTTTATTACACATAGAATTTAACTTGTGGTAACCCATTTCCGCTTTATTTCTATGTTGGCAAAATAATGTCTGAGACTGATTTTGTATGAAATCCATCACAGATCTTTAACACTTCACAAAATAAACAAGCATATCATATTTGTCACATGAGGCAAACTTACATGTGTTATTTTTCAAAGTTCATCCGGCCAAAGGTTATAACAGTTTTTGTCATCACTTGCCTTCTGTGGTACAGTTTTTGAACAGGGACACCTTTAAATATATTATCATAATGTTCCACTTTGTCTTCAGACATGACTGCCATGATAAACATGACTGATATTCAAACATCAACTCACCTGAAAAAGAACTTACTCAAATAAAAAGAAACTGAATATGCTGCTAAAGCTGGATTTTTTTCTCAAATAAACTTACCTGTCTTATTTCTTGAAATTAATTTTCTTGTTAAAATTTTGTTTTTTATTTGATATTTGACAAACAGTTGATATAAAATTCATAACAATTTAATATTTGCCTTTTTGGCATTTTGCATATAACAGGAAATTTATTTCAGCATATTTGTTTCCATTAAATTCATTGTTTCATGAATCATTGACAACCTAGTTGTTTTTACAGCTCCTACCAAAGCACCACTGATACGCCTGGCTAGTACAACTCCAAATACAATAACAGTGAGCTGGGACCCCTTGCCAGTCAGGGCCAGGAATGGTGTAATCACTGAGTATCAGATTTACTACATGGAAGTGGCAGACACCATCATAATGAAAGACACTACCCCAGGAAATGCTACATCATTCCTGATAAAAGGTAATCACTTCTGCTGTAAAGGATGACTCTGTCCTTTTGATAAAAGGTAATCAATTCTAATTTTAAAAGTAATGTTCTTGTTTTTTTGTGCCTTTTGAAATACCATATTTTTCGTACTATAGGTCGATATTTTTTTTTCTGGAATGTTGTCCCCACGACCTTTCTGCTGAATCTACCTATCTAAGGCTTAAATCAATATTTGGTTATTCATTCGAAAAAAACACCAATTTATAGGAGTATTCTCCTGCAGAAATGAACCAACAGATGTGTAATTATCGATTGTGTTCTTATTAGAATGAATAAAAGAAAAGAAATAAAAATTATAAGGTGTTTTTGTTTGTTTGTGTTGCCAAAAAATGAAGAAGGAAGTCAACCAATGTATATTAACTACTAGAACAAATCCGGACAGATCTGTAAAGAATCTGGAAATTTCAATTATTATTAAGATTAAATATACAGTTTTAATTAATTTATTTCAAGTTATAATGTAAATGATCACTAGTAGTCACACTTAATAACTTCTATTACTCAGATTCATGTTTAAAGCTCTCTTATTTGCTATTTAAAGAATTAAAAGTTATCCTTTACTTTGTTTTGCCTATGCCTAGTGAGGAAGTTCCTCTTCAACTTTGGAGGAAAATATAAAAGAACAAAATGGCGGTCGTGAAAATAATCTGACTCGGTTCATTCAAACTTTTTTCTGTTGGAATAAGGATTATAACTTGCGATGCTTTAAAAGGTACAGGATCTTTGGATATTTATGTAGTTCTTGTCAAACCTGCTTTAAACAGTCTATTCAGCCATTAGTTGAGCTTATACTTACCATTACTTACCATTCAATGATTTCGATGTCGGACTTGGACTTAACCAACAAATCGATCTATCTAAGATTTTTTCTCAAATATTAGCAAAAAAATGGCTAATCTACCTATCGTCCCCATTGAATGATACGGTATACAATATATCCATTCTTAAGCATTAACCTTTATAAAAATTCTAATTTGTTTTGAACAGATTTGAAACCAGATACTGTGTACCGAGTTCGAGTTTTGGCATCAACCAAGGCAGGTTACAGGCGTATGGAAACCAAGGACTGGCCATGGGTTGACTATCGTACTCCTCCCAGGGTACATACAGGAGAGAATCCAGGTTAGTTCTCATTTTCTCAAATAGTTCCCAAGATTCCAGATTTTATTATTTTTCGACAGGGTTTATTTTTCTAAGAGGAAAAATTTATGAAGCAAATACAGTAATTGGCAAATAAATATAGAAATTTTGAATTTTTGCATCTTGTACTGACTTTTATCACAGAAAATATTCAGTGAGCCTGTGGGTATGCAGACAAAGCTCGACATAAGTTCTTGACATGACAACATAACGTTAACTTTCATACACGACATAAATTCTTGAAGACAATGTGATGTGAACTTTCACACTTGACATAAATTCTTGACATGACAGCATGATGTTATCTTTCACACACTTGACATAAATTCTTGACATGACAGCATGATGTTATCTTTCACACACTCAACATAAATTCTTGACATAACAATGTGACGTTATCTTCCACAACTACCCAATAATTTTTTTTTGTGTCTGTAGACCTGTACATGACTTTTTAGTCCATATAGATCAATTGCAGCAAATTACAGATAAACTTGTAAATATATGTTATACATGACATAATAATTAAGTGCACCAGTATGATTTATACACGACTGTTGATGTATTCTTATAAATAAGTATCTTGCTCCAGGTTGGTATTTGTATTTTGCTTGTTAATATCATCCTAAATTAACAGAAATCATGTCTTTTGCATCCTTAAAATTTTTAACTTTTTCAGACCTGTTTACAACTACGATTTGAGCGTATTTTTTAGGAATTTTAGTCCCAAATTACGCCCTACGCCCTCATGCACGTTTTCTATGCATTCCGTTAAAATCTGTTAAAAATGGTAGCTGGTATATGTATTTGTTTGCCATGGGACGATTGCTGAATGCACCTTTATTCGGAAACTTTCGTGCCTGATCACAATGTCACGAAGAGACCGATAATGTTTCGAATGGCATGTTCTTGAAGAGCTTATGGGGACAGATGATAATCACTTCCCTTCAAACGTTTTACTGATATATTCCTTGGAAACACATGTGGTCTTGAGCGTTCAATGGTGGAATGTCGAAGCGAAAGAACAACATTCACAATGACACAGCAGTTCTGAATTAATATGTTTGTTGAATAAAGCTTTCATTTTTGAGTATCATATTTTACATGTTAGTCCCATACATATCGGAATTAAAAATACTTCACTTCTAACTTGCAAATTACACTATGAAACGCCCACATACTACTCCGGCAGGCCAAAAAAAGTAAACAGGTCTGCTTTTTAATTGAAGTTGATATTGATACCAGCATTTACTCAGAAGATACACTCTCGAGAAACACACACAAAATTAATTTTAAGTTGTAATGAAATTTTATCAAATTTGACAAAGTCTAATATAAAATGGAAATTGATAGTCATATGGTCACATTTGGGGCCAGTCCACATTTTAAATAATTGGCAGGATGGCTATAAATGTAATGAATTTTATTATAGAAATTATATTGAAAAAATTAAACCATTGAGAAGATACAAACACGTTTCTGAATTTAAATTTTATTGCCATTAAATCAAAATAAATTGTGACATAAAAAAAATAAAAGAAGTTAGAGAAAACAATACATTCTGTACATAACCATGTGCATGGTATGATGTCCTCCGTTCTAACAACTGTTTGATGAAGGTACCAATTTTCTTTATTTTGTGGATGTTAAGGGAATGCCTTTTAATATAAAATAAAATCATAGTTTAAGGTAGTGGACCTGGGTTATGGGAGATAACTCTTGAAATCAGTCATATGTTTTAAATATTCTATTGCATTAAAGCTTTTTAAGCATTTAATTGAAAAAGATCAAAATTAAACTGTGTTAATTAGATACTTCTGTTAGATGTATAAAAATGGTTGACACAAACATACCAATGATTTTTAAGAGTTTTGTCCCTTAATTTAAGTCAACAACCTTAATCCAAAGGCAGATAATCGATTAAGAAACCAGGGTATCTTTTTCTGAATTTGCTCAGTTTGTCTTGTTTTATGATGCCCCAAGTCAGTCTTTTAAATTACAATAAATTTCCTGTATTTTTGAAGGAATTAAACAAGTATGTAGATCATGCTTTGTGTAGAAACCTGGAGGGGAAATGTTCAGGGGATGTATTAAGGAAAGTGCACCATACACAACAGGAAATCACAGGTATTGTGGGTATTGTGACATTTATAAAGTCACATGGCTTGTGATCCTGCTGTACACTAGAGCATGTTAATCTATGTCTATCTGAGCTTTCCCACAGATATTGAGTAATATCATATGAGAAAATCTTTTTTTTGTTTGTGTTGAGTGTTGACTTTCAAAAATATTTGGGTGTGAATTTGAAAAACAGGTACCTATAGTTGCTGTGAAACTTAAATCAATTTAATTTCTCTAAACTTTTATGTGAGGAATGTTAAATGAAGAATTTTATGATAGATTTTATTTGAAATCAGTTTGAAAAAGACATTAAACTTAATATACCACAGTTCTTTTTTAATATTTTGTTACATTTTTCTCTTTGTCATGATTTTGTAGGAAAGCTCGGTGGAAATCATTTGTAAACTTTGCTCATATGTTAATGTTTGCATAGGAATTTGTGGCTTCAGTTATCTGTTGTCAAACAATTTTGGAGTGTTTGTTCAAGTTTGATATTGCAGACATGAACATATATTTCTAGTCGTACTTCTGTAATACCTGTTCCAAGCCTGTTCTTTAAGCATTGAAAACTGAACTAAAACCGTTCTGTGGCCAAATTTTGAATTAAACTTTATTGTGAAACACAGAAGAAAGTAAGATCATCCATTCTATACCCTTAAGTTGGTATTTTGACTAAAAAAATGAAATAATTTCTTTATGTTTAGACTTGAAATATTATAATTGTCAATGAAAGGAATCAGAACAGGCTTGGAATAGGCTATATGCAACTGTCTATTTTTTGCAATTTTTTTATCTGATTTAAGCACTTTTTAACCTAAAACAGTTTAATAAGAGAATACACTTATGTACTTTCCTTTTTGCATACCTTGATAAGGCTATGTAACAGTAATCAATTTTTTACCCTTTTTAAATGATTTAACATATTTTTTTATCATTTGAATATTAGCTTGAATTAAATGTTCGAAATCAATTTAAACTCATACTAAGATACCACAGTATTTAAAACTTTTCAAACAAATATACTGATAAAATGCATTAAAGGAAGGTTCACATAGTGAAGATAAAAGAGCTTCATCCTGGGATCATTATGGAATCCTGAGCTAGGTCATGTGGAATCATGGGATAGGTCATGTGATCCCTGGAATAGGTAATAGGGAATCCTGGGATATGTGTATGTCATGCAGCATGTAACGCCTCATTTCATTGTTGTCATAGGAACTACATAATCATGTTGAGGAGGGTTTGGGACGTAATCTACAACAGCGTTGTTCTTATGTTTTACAACAAGCCGTAGAGAACACTCAGAAAGGAATGACAGGTATATTTATTTTTCTGTTGTGGGATATATTACTTAAAATTTTGTCTGTCAGATTAATTTTACTGTTCAGAGTTTTATGGGAAATTCCATGTCTTAAACTACTGCCGCAAATGATGTGCTATTAATTAATTGTCTTCCTGACAAAATCACTTAAGATTTGAAAACAATGTACCCACATGAAAAACAACATACACTTATTTGAACTAGACATGTTAGATCTTCTTTTATTACCCAATCAAACATATTTACTTGTTTCATTAAATATATTTGATTTTTCAACATTTTTTTGCTGATTTCCCCTAAACTTTCTATTGCCTGGTAAGCAGTCTATTGACTACTGCCTGACTACCTTTGACCTGTGCTTTGATTAGTTCAAATTGCCTGGCAATCTTTTGTCTGATGATGAAAATTATATGGTCATATGTGAGAAATATGATTAGGTAATAAAGTATAAATATTGGGTAGATTGGCAAAAATTAACTATTTCCCCTTTGATATAGAAAAGCCAAATAAAACTCATCCATTGTCCTTGGGCAGTAGAACACTTTTGTCTTTTCTGTAAATGGGGGAAAATAGTAAGAAATATAATATAGTATAGAAAATGCAAAATGGCCTTATCCATTGTCCTTGGGCAATTTCTGTACCTAGGGGAAAAATTTGATATATTGATTATATAACCATTGAAAACTGTATAGAATTTCATTTATTTCTCATTTTCCCTTCATCTTTTTATTTATTATGTTAGTGTGTGGTGTATGTGTATAATTATATTTTAAAAATGCTATGCACAGTTTGAAAAATACTGTAAATACAGAAATTAATGCAATGTTTTTATTATTGCCAATAATGCAACTGAGTGATAATCGCAAAAATAAGAACAAGCATTCCTATATGTGTTAACTGTATTTGCAAACAGGTTTTCTGTAAATCGTATTAATTAATTTTTCAATTTTTCATTTTGGATTTAAGTTTTAAAATTGCAATAATAAATAAACGCAATAATTTCTGATTTTACAGTATAGTTTTGGATGTTTGCAGCTTGTTGTATCAATATTCATATCCTGATGTATTTTACCAGAATTTTGCTTTTGTTTAATTTAAATTTATTCAGCATTCTGAATTAGTATGTATGTATATTTCCTAAAGGTGAGTATGAAGTCACTTTTTATCTCACCTTAAAAGTCATGTGAGCTGTTGCCATCACTTTGCATCTGTTCTCTGTCTGTTGTCCTTTGTATGACCAATTTTTAGCTCACCTGGCCTAAAAGGCCATGTGAGCTTTTGTCATCACTTTGCGTCCGTCGTCCGTCCGTCCGTCCGTCGTCCGTCGTCCGTCCGTCGTCCGTCCACAATTACAAAAAAATCTTCTCCT
>JAULBM010022220.1:0-11324 GCA_032357055.1 Geukensia granosissima | reverse complement strand
GCAGAAACATATTAAAGTTCTGTCCTAAAACTTTCCAAGAAGAACTTAACACATAAAATCGGCGGTCGTCAGTCGGACGAGTTGAAAATAATTTTAGGTCGTCCGAAGTCAACTTGGGTCGTCATTGACGATCAGACGACCGGGAGTTTCGAACACTGGTTATTATTTTTTTAAATGCCTATTTTTCTCGGAATTTGCAAGTGTTTCAAAAAATTAAGGCATTGTAAAAGAGGTTGGGAAAGAGCTTCATTAGTTTGAAGACCCAAACAATCAGTTATTATTATGTGTGTGAGAGCAGCGAGATCAAGTTATTAGACATGGTTTACATCTTTGAGGTTTGTTTATTTGCTTCCATATCCTGAAAGAAACCAGTTTTCTAGTTTAGATTTAATAAACTTTAAATAATTTTTTCATTTTACCCATGGTTTGTTGTAAACCTTAAATTCGTTTTCAAACTGTGCATTTGATTCTGAGCTGTTAATGACTTAGGCCCAAAAAAATAATATATGTGTAAACTGTAACATGCTGAAAAAATGGTTGGTAGGTCAATTTTTTATTTTTTTTTTGATTTTTAATGCTATTGTGCTTGTTATTTGTATTTAACTTGGCAAAAAACAAGGACAGTTAATATACATATTATCTTTGGCCTTACATAAGGAAATCCTATCCTAACACAAGGACATGTCTTACGCAAGGTGCAATAAGGATTAGTAGTTGTGACATTGAACCAAAACATTAGGACTATTTACTACTGAAATATTGATTGTCGTGTTTCAAGTATAGTTTCACATTTTGTATTTCGGGCCTTTTACAGTTTCTGTTATGGTATGGACTCTGGTTCATTGTTGAAGGCCATAATGGGACCTGTAGAAGTTTAAATTCTACTGTCATTTGGTGGGTGGCTGTCTCATGGACAATCATGCCACATTTCCTATTTTCATATAGAGGCAACGGTAAGATAGTTTAAAAATATATGATATGGAATGAATATTAAAGAAACATCATCACACCTAAACAAGAAAATTCTTAATGTTCAAATGGTGACCTTTATCGATGATGTAATCCCACTCCTGGTGAGGTGCTTTAAATATTCCGAACGACTGACAAATGTAAGATTCAAATGCATAAGCTGAAAATATCAATTTATCTCTATTTTATAGATGCAGCTTTTTTAATTCAAATTGCATTTAGAGAATGATTGAAAACATACAAGAGAGAGGTAAAATTCCCTTTTCCGTCAATAGTCAATCGTCTGTTACATAGGCTACATAGGCGTTATTTCAAATACAATATCAGCGAAAATCGTCAGGTTTTTAGTTTTAAAAAGAGCTGCAAGTGAGGTCTTCGCACCAATTGTATTTTGGCATGAATAAATTTGCGATATGATATCTAGTTTTGTATATTACATCTCAATCACTTTAGCCATTGATTGATTGATTGGTTGTTGGTTGCTTAATGTCCAGTGGAAAATATTTCATGCATATTCAGGACGAATATGTTATTATTTCACCATCTTTCAATAGATTAGGTCCACTGTTGTATTTTATTAATAGATTCAAATTTTTTATTTTGGTTTTTTACAGCTTCCTTAATGGTATGGACTCCACTGCATTATTGAAGGCCGTAATGGGACATATTTAAGTTTAAATTCGAATGCCATTTGGTGGAGTGCTGTCTCATGGACAATCATGTCACATCTTATATTTTTATAATTTGTTACAGTCGTGTACTGCTTGAAAACCGGAAACCGGAAAATCGGAAGAGAATGTTAACAGAATTGGCTGTTTGGTTTGTTTTTCCTCTTCATCATATAAACATTAGTAATAAACCTTACCATTTGTACATTTATAAAAACTGAAGTCATCCACTGCAATATCAGCCGTATGACTTAGACCTCTGGTTGCTTGAACAACAATCTACAATTTAAACACACTCATAAGCAAGAAACCTTTGTATTTCTGTCGTCAAACTTTGTTACAAAGGCTGAATCTTTCTGTTGGAGCACGTTCTAAAGGTCATTCAATTTATTCTTACAGTGAAAAATGAGGCTTTCACATAAAATTGTATATAAATTGCCATTCTGCAACATAATTCGTCAAAAAACTTTAGCTAGACTCATACGAAGAGTGCCACCTTTCAACCCTGTTTGTTTTAAATTCAGTCGAACGCTGATGAGCCTTACACGGAAGTCACAATATATATTTTTTATGTTAAATCAAATTCACAATCAAATGTAAAACTAAAGTGAGACTACCATGGTCATTGTCTCTAACTATCTACTTAATTTAAATGCATATATGTACCATATCATCTTCACACTTCAGCTAGACTTACCTGGAAATCACTACCCTGTAACTCGATAAATACTTCTGCTTTATGCCACTCATCTCCTTGGTTTCCACTTACAACAAACAGTTGTTTCTCAATGTGGTTCAAACCCGTTTGTAATCTTAGGAATATTTCCAGTTTCCCCATATCTGCAAAATATTTAAGGAAATTCCTGTTTATAGCGAACAAGCAAAAATGTTAAAGGAAACATAATTTGTATTTATTATAGTAACAAAAATATGTAATTCATCGAGTTTGTGTGAACTTGATGTTTAAATCATATATATTAAAATTAATTGAAACAAAGGTGTTTCTTAACCAGTGCTGTCAAGAGAAACAATTGAAAAATCAATCATTAATGAAGAAAATCTAATGGCAAACCCGACAACAAGAATAAAAAAATAAAAACTCGATAGAAAACAAAACACAGAGAGTAAAATAAACATGGACCACATAAATATCATATGTTTACAAGGACCACAATAATATCTGATGTAAACTTATGTGCTCCAGTTCCTGTCTATTTAAAGACATCCATTCAGTTATTGTCAGTTAATGAACTAAAAAAGATACTGTATGTGAGTTCAATTCAAAGGTATAAGATCAAGAAATGTGATTGATTGGATCTAACCGTCTGGTCTGGAAGACAAGATGAGCAAGATCGAGATTTCAACTCCAAATATGTGTTTGAGTGGATCTAACCGTCTGGAAGACAAGATGAGTGGCAAGATCAAGATTAAACTCCGAACATGTGATTGATTGAATCTAACCGCATGGAAGACAAGATGAGCAGCACATTTTACATGTTTATTCAAATATCAGGGAAACCGATCTGTTTCTAAACTGATCAATAAGGTCAAGGTGACGACCATAGAATTTCAGCATTGATGACTTCAACCGGGAGGCAACATATGAAACTATTTTTATACGAAAAAATCAAGGAGATCACACATTTCGACAAGAAGCGGACGAATTTTCCAAATCTTCAGGTCTACACAAAACCCTCAAAAGGGGTGTTATCCCACTCATTGTCACGAGCTTAAAATCCATTTGTGTCTGACAACAGATGAGCCTTGTCAACCTTATACAAGTTCATTGAATAACGTAATATAACCTATACTTCAAATGTTGAGCCAATTTGAACTTCACTAGTTATAAATAGAAAGTTATTATGTGAAAATTATTTATCCGATTGTTTTTTTTTCGAGATGTAATCAAGATAACACGGAGGATAATACTGCATCGTTTGGAAAAATTCCAAAAAAATTTTAACTTAAACAAAACAAAAGTTTTCTAACAAATATACTTACATCCGGGTTCTTCTGGGCCGAGCATGTGATACCAAAGCTGGAAGCATCGCCTGCTCTTCTGTCGTGTGAAAACAGGTGACAGCAGACGACTGTTGTGTCCGTACTGACTAGGGATAGACGATTCCATATATATGTAATGGCCTATAAGTATAGTTTTTTTTAGTTAATGTGAGAATTTTTTTTCCAATTGGCAAGAAACTTGAAAGTTTAACTATCTCGATTGGAGAAAATACAACTATCAATGATAGCAATGAAAGACTTAAAACTTTTGTATCTCTAATTCTTCAAAGGGTGTCGTCAATAAAACTCCGCTAAACTGCACGGGGTGATAACCACCACAAGCGAGTTCATAATTACGTAACAAACGTTCGAGAGTTGTTACGACTGCATATGAATTACAGCAGATGAATAATTATCAAAAAGAACATTTTTGTGAAAGTTCTGTATTCCAGTAGCTTTCCGTAAAAAACTGAAAGAACACGAATTAACTGATTGGTTGACTGGCTGTTTCTTAACGTCCAATTCAAGACGATAAACAAGTGAACCGGTGGTCGATATGTATTCATCCCGCACTTTAGCAAGGGTTTTACCTGCAGGCGGAGAAACCGAACAGCCTATTTCTATATTCCCGCCGCCCGCTAAACTATATATATATACCTCATTACTGTTTGCCCATTTCATATTGGTTAATATCCCTACCAATAATGACATTTAATCTGTCCAAGTTCTGGTTTATTATTTTTCTCATTCATTTCCACTCTAATATTACCGTACCGCTATGTTTTTCAGGACCCAGCGTATGGTCAAATTTTGGGCCAGTCCTTTTGGTATCAGTTTCCCTCGAGTTTATATGCCAGTCACTTTTATGAGTTTCGTCTTGTATCCACCCACATAGGGAATGATGTTCAAAATTACAACTGGTTATATCTGTAGCAGCTGTGAAAATAAGTAAAGAAGAGTATTTGATATGTTTAATTTTTATCTAGATACGACACTTTTCAGGCAATTTTTATGATATAGAAAAGTATGACTTTTACCAGATTCGATTCTGATCTAGCTTTTTGGTTGTTTAAATATCTTGATATTATTTAAGAAATAAAATTCACGTTTCTACTATTTGGTATGCGTTAAGAGCTGACTAGGAAACTTACGCCGTGTTTTATTTGTTTTAGCTATTCTAGATTTCTTGATCGTGAAGTGTGTACCGTGAAGTGTGTACTTCTGTATAATGAAATACTCACAATAGCAGTGTGGTAAAGGTTCTGACCACTGTTGTCCATCACAGCTGATCATACTCTCGCCGTCCATTATAAATCCAGGATTACAAGTTACCATCAATAGGGAATTCTCAGATAATACACTAATGTCTCCATTTGCCAGAGACGTATAACCAACCGGATTACAACCTTTAGCTACAATATATAAACATCAGGGTGTTTAAACAAGTCACTCTTTAATTAGTTGTAGGTTGTGGTTTTTCTATATAAAGTGCACAACTATTGTTGTTCCAGACATAAAACTTCAAAACTCCCGCTTGTTTATGACGACTACCGTCTATATATATATGCAAACTAACTGGAGTGTATAAATGAGAGGTAATATACAATAAATCATTGGGATTGGTTCCGTGAGCTAACAATGGTCTTAACGCAATCAATTTAACCAATATCTTCCATAAAAAAATCGTCAAATCAAAAATTGCACCTTATTTTAAAGATTAGTCTGTACCAATCATTTCATATACATATACCACACCTGTTGCATCCAAGATTTTTAACTTCAAACACGTGTTGAAGAATCTCAGCATCGATGACTACAAGTCTAAACCTCCGATCTGCACTTGTGAAAGTTCCCCATTCAAATATAATCCTGCCGGCCACGTGATTACTGGTGACCTTAACATTGTCGAGAACATTTCTCTACGAAATGTGTTTGCCAAAGGGCCAAAGTTCCGTGAGCCTCAATCCATAAATGGAAGTTCAATTTCAAGATCCTTATGGATTCAGTCGAGGATTATGCCATGGGTAAAGTTGTTGAAACAAATACGAATTCACAAGTTACAAAGATCTATCAATACACACGCGAAATCGGTCTTCAAAGATCCAAATGTTGGCGTAAATATGGCTTTTGAGGGTGGTATTTTACCGGTTGGTTATTAATACAACAAATAGGCCTAAGAGTAGATAAGTTAAGCCCCATATTTGGCCCAAATTATAAATTTTGATAAACAACAATAAGTTAATTGTTCTGTTTAATAACAACCTTTTAATAATTCATAACGAAATTTTATTTAATTTTAATCCTTTCGTCAACATGACAGGGCAAACTTGACTATTTTAAAAAGAATTTAATATTTTATGTATAAAACTAAATTTTTGGAGTCGTTTTGATCAAAATAATATAGATCACACAAAAACATCACGAAAATATTTAAACTTAACATGTGTAATTATTAGATCTTTATTTGGGCAAAGTTTGGTACTGATCTTTTTGTGTGATCTATATATAAAATCTACAAAATTATGTCAAATTTTGCATCAAATAAAGAAATTTCTTAGTATTTTCATATTTAAAGCAATTTCTATGTGCCATGTGACCGATGTAGAACCAATTAAACTTTTTCTTATAGACATTCTTTAATACAAACGATATATATATTACCAACTTTTCATTTATTAGCAAAATTCTTTGGGTAAAAAATGTGCATTACAGACCCTTGTTCTTTTACCTGGCATTTCTCAGAATTCCAGGACGGAATTATTACTCCAGACACACAGGGACCGGTAACATACCATTTTTTGATTGACTGAGTTCCCTCTCATATACATAGTCGG
Organism: Geukensia granosissima; assembly: GCA_032357055.1. Taxonomy (NCBI): domain Eukaryota; kingdom Metazoa; phylum Mollusca; class Bivalvia; order Mytilida; family Mytilidae; genus Geukensia; species Geukensia granosissima. Next base: position 4,852 of record JAULBM010022220.1, on the reverse strand, counting down.
GGCCCGGTCAATCAAAAAATCGTATGACACCAGTGAGCGACACGTCCGTTCATATTGTACGATAGTTATTATTCTTTTTCGCACAAAAACTTACGCAAATTATCAGACTAAAGTCCTATAGAAACTATATTGAGCTTAATCACAACGATTAAAATATATATTTATGCAATTAGCTTTAACGGCTCAAATACAACGATTAAATATGTATTTATGCAATTAGCTCAATGTTACACTTTATACGCTACACCTAGAGAAAGTTGTAACTGAAACGTATTAAGAAATAGAGTTTGCATTCAAATCTACATGTAACTATCTGTCAATTTAGTTGGGAAAAGACCGCAACTAGCAGTACTACGGTACTTTGATTTCTGTTTGAGGTTTCAAAACGAATTTTTTTTCTGTAAACATGGATCTATCTTAAAATATTATTTTTATTTTGATACTAAATCTTCATTTTTGGACTGACTGGGAACGATTTGTAAATGTAACAAGATCAAAATTACAATAAAAGAGATTTTGTGCATAAGATTCTTAAATTGTTGATTGCAGCAAGGTCGTAATGTTCATAATTTTCTCTAAAATTATTTCAAAATCACCAATGAAAGCTTTCATGTCTACAAACGGAAAATGTTCAAACAGTATTATCAGACATGAAACTAAATTCTTAACTTTAAAAGAGTTATTTTCAATTTTATTGACGCTGGTCGTCTTGCAAAGACATAGGCAGCCAAATTTAGTTTATATTGGTCCTGTGGTCCCTGAGAAAAAACCATTTAACGTATGGAGGGACTAAGGATGCCTAATTATTAACATAGCGCACATGTCCAGAGGGCTAAAAGCTTAACATCTTCAATAATATGAATTCTAGTAAACTCATTTTTTAATATCTTAAACTATTTTAATGTTGGTAATATATAATTTGCCTTTTGCATGTTTTGTCGGTGTTGCTCTGTTTCAGAACACTCCCTTCTAATTTAATGTTACTATCATTTCGACTCCTCTTTTTGAATGAATCATAAACGTAAATACAGTCAAGATTCATCGTGATTCATACAGAGTGGAAATCTCATCTTTATTTTATCATCAGGTAAAATAATACCTTTAGAAAAAATATTGAATTCAGCGAGTCTGCCCCTGTGGTATCTTCGGATTTCTTATATGATAGTTAAAAAAAAATAAAAATCAGTCTTAAATTGACCGATTTTTTGTTTTTTGTTTTTTTTTTGTTACAGTGTAGGTTGTAGTGATTACCATGACAAACAGGCACGGGAGTTATCCATACTCCACCAAAACAATAAGCATCAGGTTGACCAAACAGTTCATAACCTTCGTCACATTCATAGTGTACGGTATAATATGGTTCTTTCTTCAGAGTCACTTTGCCATGAGGGAGGTATTCTTCTATACATTCAGCAAATACTGAAAATGTATACCAAATATAATATCTCTAGCTGATATACAAAGTAATCGTGGATATTATTATTTTTGTCCAAAAAACATTTCAGCATACAGGGAATTTTCATTTTCATTATACATGTAAACGAGCAATCATTTGATATAAATTTTGTGGGAAGGAGGGGACATGGAAGTAATTTTAAATAGAAAGGCAGTCTTCCAATGGTGAAGAAAAAAGGCAGGATGGGAATATTAATTTTTAAAATTTGAAAAAAATCCATTGCAGAGGGAGGCACTTCGAAAATGGACATGATTGAAATGTTCTGGAGGAAAGAGATGAAGAAAAAAGTCAAGTCCTGATCTAAAGTTATTTCCATACCCTCCTTAAATCAAATGCTTCTTCAGACAATACACATATGTCATTTTAATATGAGGAACTGATCAAATATTGCTAAGTTAAGACAGTCATTATATTATTAATAGCTTTTTGTAATTTTGAATATTCTGAGAGCAGTTACAAATACCTTTATACATATGATTACATTTTCTTTGATATGTGTACGTATAATAAATATTAATTATAAATAAATTCAGTCTCATACTCTTGCATCTACGTTCAAAATTATTAATCCAATATGACATGTATGAGGATGTCGTAAAAATTAATTTGCTAAAATACGAAAAAAGTGGAAAATTTTTAAATATCTAACATATTATCAAGATCTAATACAAAAAAACTTACCTTGCCTCGTATATAAGGAAAACAAACAAATGTCCAGAAAAAGATAAAACACCATCTCCATTTCAGCAGAAAATTCAACAAAAAAATAATTACAAAATGTGAGGGACACTTTTCTGATATGTTGGTATGTTATTCATTAAACAAACAATAGGAACTTTTATTGATCAGTAACCACTTCCGCTTACAATTCCTGACACTCATCAGTAGGGGTTCCTTAATATAATTATAATTAATCTGTATCGTATTATAGTTAATGACTGATAAATCCTCCAGGGAACCTCGAGGAATGATTCGGAAATAACAAACACATTGAAACCCATGAATATCACAACAAATATGCGTGTGTCAAGTGCAGCGTTAAATTTTTGGTAAATTGCTCATTTGATGGATTCATCAGTAATATAGGTTTTCAACAGAAACAAGTCAGCATCATAATTATACAATTATGTAATTTTAAAACTTGTTAAATATTCTTGTAGTGTAAATATTATGTAATACAATGTAAAGCAATTACATGTATTTTGATTACATTTTTTTGTAAATTTTATTACTGAGTTATTATATATGGTAGTTCTTTAACATATTCATTCCTGAAACTGTCTTAATTTTGTTTTCAAACGATCAGTGTAATTTAATGAGCAATTATTTAAAAAAAAACTTACAATGTTTAGGAACGCACACAAAAATAAATAAGAAAACAATTTGTTGAACAATCATACTGTGTCATAATGTTTTAAATATTTATCAAAAAAATTAATATCTTAGCACTTATTAACCTAATAGTAATAACCACTTAACAGTTGTCAAAATCATCAATATATCATCAGTTTCTAAGAGGATTCAAGTGTTTAATTTATGGTGGGTGTATGTGTAATTGAAGTTCACACCTTGTGTTTTGTCTGCTTTTTTACTATAAATGTAAACATGAAAAAACGAAAGCCGCATGCAGTATTTTATTTCTAATCCTTTTAATAACAACTGGACATGCAAAATTTGAAAATAAAAAGCAACAATAAAACTGTTTAAATATTTAAAAAATCAATAAATAAATATTTTTATCGAGAACGGCAAATCAACATCCGAATTTTATACATACAATACACCAAGTAATCATAGCAGGCATAATAGAGTTGTACGTGGTGTCAACAGACAATGGTTGTTATGATTCCGATCGATAAAAACTGATGTCCAAATATTTGATACAGACTCTTTAAATATTTGTCATGTAAACTGTAAATTTATATTCAAACTATATTTTATGTATTTTTTTTATATAGAACGTGCAAGGACTTTTATCACAATATTGAGATTACCAATTGACGACTACCGGAATTTAATACAGTTAATCTAATCATTTCTATATGATTGTGATCAGACTTTTATTTCTATGTCTTCGGGCTCTGATCATTCGCAGATATCAATGATTCCTTAGAAGCAATACAAAGACGATATGAAGAAATATAAAGAAGATAAAAGACTATGGCAGCGTTAATCACATTTCAATCGCTGAAAAAAATACGCCAAGTATAAGATTCCAAAAGCTCAGAAAATTAATTACAGGCTGATGTCTGAATGTGAAGCCAATTTATTAAAGCCAAAGAATTGCCAGAAACTTCTATCATACACGGCAATTCTAATTAAAAAGATACAGGTTTCTGAAGCAAGGAACTAACAGAAGTTTAAGCCACTTTGATCTCGAGTGTTTCGTAAGAGATTATTAAAGTACTCTTGCAGAGAATTACTAAACCATTTGACAAAATTTTTGAGTTGCTTTCGGCATTAATATAGGACTTGAGATACAAAAAACGGGAAGATTTCCAAATAGTGTTGTTAAGTGGTCATTTGAAAAAAGTAACAAAATGTTATTCAACACGACTGAGATTTTAAGAAAGAAATTTCTGGAAATTTATTGAAAATTGCATTGTTGAAACAAAGAGAAGTTATTCGTTTGTTAAACATCATTAGCCAAATAATGTGAAGTAATAAAAGAATGCAAAACAGTTGGAAACTTTATAATTAAAGTATTTTTGGAATTTGTATTAATTTCAACATCAAAAGTCAATAAATTAATAGAGAAATAAGATCTGCTTCTTTGTTTCATGTACGGAATAACAGACAGAGCGTTTAGTTACCGCTTCATTATGGATTTACTATAATTACTTCTGTATAGTTTAATGCGTTGAATTTTTTCTGAAAATGTAGGACGTTTTACCTGGATTTAAATCTTTTTGACATGTAGGATAATTATCATCTCGGAATGGTATGTATACTTTGAATCTTGGTCTTATTTTATTTGTTTTTTTTTCAAGCTCAACGATCAGTCACGTGTTTTAATGGCTTGAAGTGAAATAGTATTGCAAATGTCTTATATCATAAACGTCATGTTTCAAGTTTGTTTAAAAACTCTATTATAGTAGTGGACGTGTAAACTCAACTGACTCACTATTATATATATATAAACGAAGTTAATCATTTGACTATATAGTGAGATTTTAATCATAAATTCCAGTAAAATAATTGAAACGAAATGATGTAACGAGAGGAACTATTTTGAGGGCATAATAATTAAGTCTCATGACGTCATCAACATTGGTTTATCGATACGTAAACTTTTCATTTGTCATGGTACTGTCCTATATCACGGGGTATAACCTCTAGGGCGAAATTTGTATATGAGCGGATAAAATAAGTATATTTTTACCCAGGAGGCTAAAA
>JAULBM010022219.1:0-21209 GCA_032357055.1 Geukensia granosissima | reverse complement strand
CTACGGAGATTTAACATTGAGGGTCGGCCATCTTCGTTTTGGGCGGGAGCGCTTTAATTTGACCTAGAAAAAGTAATGAAAAAAATTGTGCACATTTCTTTTGTTCTCTTGCGTTTCATATGAAAAGAATAACTTTTAAATTTCCATTCAAGTTCCATTGCATGTTATCTAATCCTACTTTAATTACTTAATTATCACGCAGCGTTGACAATGTGTTCTCCCGGTCTCGCGCTAGCGCGCGTAAAGAGGCACTTCCGGCAAACAAATGACTGATTTTACAATGTAAAATTTCCGTAGAGAATTAAAAACTCGGTGCAACTTAAAATACATCGTGTTTGCTAAAAAGTATTTTTGCAACTTACTTGCACTTTTTTCAATCTACAAATTAAACACTATTTTATAAGAATACGGCAAATATTTTTTCTTCCATAACGTTTTACCCGTTCCAACAAACTCTGACATAGAGTATAGACATGTTACGCAACTTTTGTCAAGAGTATATAATCAGTATAAATATAGACATAAGAGATCTGATAAAAATGTTAGTAACTGAAAGAAGAGTGAAATGTGTGGTTCTTTCAAATTCATTCATTCTCAGAATAAATTTCCAGAATTTTAAATCTTTGTCTGTCACTGAATAATTTTAGGGAGGGTAACTCAAGAGACAGAAAATCGTTATACAGAAGACAATGGCCAATAAAATGAAACAAAGGACAAAAAAGTAACACTACAAAACGTAAAGCTAGAGTAACGCAAACCTTTCAAAACTGTCAACTATTGCTACGCCAGTCGATGACAAAGAGTGGAATCCTATGCGTTTTAGCAAGCTCATTCCCCCTCGAACAAAAATGCTAAGGTGCAAGTTTTAAACAGATAAATTATGACAGGGAGGGGTATTTGCGAAAAAATAACAGTCGCAGGAAGAAAAATTAAAAGATATATCATGGCAGGGAGGGATATTTGCGAAAAATACCCCTCCCTGTCATGATATATCTGTTTAAAGGCTCGAGAAATTTTTCTTCCCGCGACTGGTTTTTTTTCTCGCAAATACCCCTCCCTGTCGTGATATATCTGTTTAATTACACCGAATATCAATTTTTACGTGACAACAGTTGTATGATTTCAGCCTTTTAAGTGTCATTTATTTTGTCTATCCACTACTTCTGCTTCTCGGTCGCCTGCAGCCGTGTTGTCGTCTGACATCATTTACTTTTGGCAAATATTCGGAACACTTTCGTTTTTTAAAATTGATCACTCACGTTACGTTACTTTAGGCGATGAGGCAGAAACTGTCCGAATAGATTTAAGCGGGGTAGGGCTCGCGAGGGGTAAAAGGAATATACTTTTTGTTAAATACCACGGCAGAGGTTAAAAAGGCATATTTTTCAAGCATATACCCCGGCAGCTGTAAAAATGGCCGAATTCGTTAAAATATACATATAATAGACTGGCTGTGAACCAATCAGAATCCAGGATTCTTACATAAGGTGTAATTAAAGAAAAATTAGTCTGCAGATAAAATTAAGAAACAAAACAAATGCGCATCATACATAAGTTAGAGTCCGAGTTCAACATTAGATTATACCATATACGTGCTTTTATACAACAGGATACATATACCACTCCGTTTATATTTAAATGTATTGGAGACCTCTAGATTCGTAAATTCCCTCTGTTTTTCATGCGTTTGGAGTGTAGTCTCTCTGACATTTAAACCATATGTTTTCATTCTGATATAAATATTTTTAAAAACGTTTTATCTTTTCAACTTGTTTCAAATAAAAATATTTAATTGTATTATTGTGTACATTTGGTACAAATGTATAATGATTTTAGACTGTCAATGTCTTTACTGTCTGTCTTAAGTTCATTGTTTCTCTCGTTATACCAAAAACAAAAATTTCTAGCTTTCTTTCTGTAACCTGACAGCTTTACTTCATCTTTCATTTGCAAGCTTCCTTTCCTCTCTTACAGTTGGACAAAATTATGTCAATATATCGCATTATGCCTGAATTGATGTTGTTAACATTTGACGTAGGATTAATGGGATGATCGTAAAAACTCTACCCACGAGATTGTCGCGAGGTGTCAGTATTAAAGCTTCACATATCCGGGAAAATTATGATATACCACTTTTGTTATTGTTTATTGTCAAATATACTTTTACTGTCTGATAGGGAAAATGTGTTTAAAACATTATAAAAAAGGTTACTTTGTGGCTTCATTTTAATACGCGATTTCTCCTTTTATAAGTACATTGATAGACATGGTAATATTTGGAGGTTTTGGCGCAGAAAAAGATGAGATTTTAAGAAAATAGTTGAATTATATGCTAGCTATAACACTGAAACGTGGTATTTACATACGAAAACATTTCATTTTAGACAGATTTTTCAATGTAAAAAATATAACATATAGGGTTAATTGTAATTATTTTGTGCTGAGGAAAACTGAAACTTTAACTGCAGGATGTGTTGCGGCAAAAATAAGAATTCCAACGATGTATAACATGATGTACTTTATAGATGACATTTTCGTATATTTGATTAAGCCAAGTCAAATTTCGTTTGTTGTACTTATGCAGTGTTAAGTATGATACATTACATGGGAAAAACTGTACCAGTCGATATTGTGAATAAAAAACCTTTTTCGTCGAGACCCAGAAGTCGTCGAGTACAATACGGATTTTCTATACAATACGTAGGAGTACAATATTTGCCAATTTTGTTTATAGGTTTATATGTACAATAACTTGTATATATTATTAAGCTTAACTGATCTAGCGTCCAATTTCTAAAATCAATCAACAATCATGAGCAATGTTTGTTTCTTGTTGGAAGAATTTTAGGTTACCAATAACGGGGCAGGCTTCTGAGCACCTTTATGACGGGAAGCTGTTACACATATGTCGATTATAGATAAATCTAAAATAGCAAGTAGCATCTATCTATTTAAATTTCGTCCGACAACCCTTTACAGAAAAAACTTGCTATAAAAAGGATGAATAAAAAATATAATGCAAATTTAAAATTCAAAATTTCTGGACTGAATCTGCAATAAATTGAATATTGTGAATTCCGAAATTATTACGTTCACTTTTTATTAAGATTGATCAATCTCTTGAAAATGCCAGTTAAATTATTGCAATTTCAGTAAAGGTGCATTTACATATCTTATAAAATGTCAAAATGCAAGCTCTTTATATTGCGATTTTCACTTAATCCCAATATTCGCAATAATAAAACATCGCAATAATTCCTTAATTTACAGTAGCAATAAAAAAGTTCAAATTGACAAGCTATAATACTTTTTATGAGATACTACGTGGAGTAAACTGAATTTTCAACAAAAGAAAAAGAATGTATCTTCATTACTAGAAGACGCAGCAGGAAATTTGGCTTTTGATTGTATCTTAGTGCATGCAGGCAGTTGCCTTATTTGTTTTATGGTTAGTGACCTGCTATTTATGTTAAACCTTCAGATATATTTTTAATGGTTTGTTACTAACACTTGTTTTTAATATAAAAAAAGAAGATAATACAATTGTTCATAGGACAGCACACGAATGACAGTCGAATATAAACTTCTACAGGTCCCGTTAAGGACTTCAATTATGAAAGGAAAACCATACGATAACGGAAGCTGTAGGAGATCCCCAAAATACAAAATGTGAAACTATTCATAATGCACGACAATCGACCTAATCTTTAGACATAATGGTTAACGAATAACAATGACATTTTGAACAACAACAATCACTGGACTACAGGTTCCTGGATAGGGACAAGCACATTAAGTATAAAGCGGGGTTAAATCAGTTTTTGATTTTGAGCATTCAACCCTCCCCTAACACTAAGAAAAATCAAATGCGACTAAAAAATCTCTTACCCTATCTTTGACGGTTTCCTGTATAATGACGTACCAACTACTAATGGGACATAAAATAAATTTCTGATGAGCTTGAATGATAATATTGAAGTAATGTATTTTTCACAACATTAAGCAAGTTAATAGCTCAGTATTAAGCTATACATACATTTGAATTTTCAGTGTTATTTAATCAAATTTATATATTAGCTAATTTGGAGAACTTACACCTTTGAATTTTTATCTTTTAAACCATTGATTGTATCATATTAAGTAGAGGATACACAAAATAAAATAGAGTTGTGTTATGGTTTATATGAGACAACCACACCAAATATTATAAATTAAAAAAACCAACAGTTTACTATAATGGCTTTAACAATTTATAAAGGTTCACTCCATAAAGTAAGCAGTGTCCTAAATTAGAATGTGATGACAATCAAATTTATCTGCCAGTTCAGTATTCTATGTAGAACGGGTAACATTAAAACATACAAACAACTACATCCATTGGGCGATAGATTCTTGGCTTGGGACAATCATATTAATTATATGTCGGGGTTAGACATTAGACATGTTTTTGAGGCCTCATCCCTTATCCCAATTAGGGAATGATATAAAAGCAAGAGCTTAAAAGGAATTGTAAAAAATTGAATTAACTCTGAAAGTAGATACACACTACTCATACCATTCCAAATACAAAACGAAAAAACACGATGCCAGGATGCACTCATTGTAACGAGCTCTAAATCCCCCTAACCAAATATGGCTATTTGACCTTTCATGACCTCTTTCCATATATGGTAGTAATCCTGACTGTTGAACAAGTGACCAAAGTTAAATGCAAAAATGACTTTTAACGAGAAACTTGATGGAGCCCTAAGAAAAACAGGAGACACCTACCAGTTCCGGAACATCTTGCTTGTGCATTGGTTTTTACATGTTTTGTTATGGACAATAAAGGGCCTGTCTTTTGTTTCTTCTTAATTTGGTTACGGGGATTTAGAGCTCGTTACAATGAGTGCGGTTCCACATTTGTTGTAGTGCTTGTCTAGTCCTCTGGAATTTAAACATGTGCCCAATCAATGACATTTACTTCTTATCTTTTCTGTCTCTACCCATTTTTCAGTGGCAGTCAAAAGCCGTTGCCGTTGTCCCTCAACCCACCCCTCTTTCGGCAATTTTTGATAATTGTTGAACTTGTTTTCGTCCTTAATATGCAAGAAATATTTGCCGTTCAACAAACAATCAATATGTTGAGTGATTAACGTTTTGGATTTCTATAGATTTCTCATCTTTCATGTACGCAAATACAAGAACGTTTAAAAGGGAATTCAAAGATACCAAAGGGACAGACAGAAACTGTTTAACTAAAACAGTATCAATTTTGATAATTATGAAATATTCTGCAATATAGAATAGTGTTGCACATCAAACGCAAATGACTATTCAATTTGGTTAATCAGCTTATATTTTCAATTGTGTTTCTTCAGATAAAAAAACTTCTAAATATACTTTAACCTTTCACAATCGATTTCGGTTTAGAAAATTAACATACAACAAATGTAAATATCTTAGGTTTAAACAAGCTTCAGCAACTAATCAGTCATTTCATGACCTTATGCTGACCAAAGAACTATCCGTGGCATTTTACTACAATGAGTAATATACTCTTTGATCAGGAGTTGATGATTTCAAATCACCTGAGTTCTCCCTCGTTTTAACTGTTTTATTTTCTTCAGGAGTTAGTTGTGAGTGTAATGGTTTAAACTGATATTTGCCTTCTATTTAGTTTTGATAATACTGATCTTTTCAGTCTTCTTAGCTAACCATTTTCGTCAGCCCCTTTGGTAGCTTCTGGTACTCTTTTGTAAAACGTCATATAATTCCTTTCGAAACTCGAGCCAATACTATTGGTTTGACTTTGGAATGGTCCATTAGCATAAAATTTTATTTACTATTTGACTTCGAGTACTGCTGGCCGTTGTTGTAAATCAACGAAATTGCCATACGGTGCATCAAAGGGATAGAGGTTTTTTGTGATAAATTCATTCTATTCAGGATTTGTGATGCATAAATACGACACTTACAAAGAAACCAATTAAATCAATTTCATAGTTTTGTATATTTTTATTTATATTAATGACTGGACTTTTCAGACATAATCATTCAGTCACTAGGAAATGATATTGTGTCCTGATAATTTGACGTGAAGTTTCTTAACAGTAGTAACATATTGTTTACAAGGATTAGCGTTTTTGTTTTTATAAATTAACTATAATTGCAATTTGGTCATTTCTACAAGTCACATTACGTTAAAATTGGGAAAAACGTTACTATCTTTACTTATCCAGACAGCACTAATGAATAACATATGGAACAAATTTGCAAAAACTGATTGTAATCATTAGTATTCATACTATGAGACTGTATTGGCAAAAAGGTAAACAGTTTAAGATTATAATTCAGTCTGACAACTTTAAGGCTTAACATATAAATGTATTAAGAATTAATTCCTCTACAAAAAAGGAATATTTCTTTTCTTTTTATCTTGCAACAGATTTTCACATCAACTTTTAGAGTACAGTTCAGTTGTCAATTATTCCAAGAGGAAGGACACTAACAGACAAGAATATTGTACCAAAATATCTTTTTACACGACTGGATCTACGTGATCTGAATACTTGATCGTCAACAGACAATTTTATCCCTATAATGCTTAATAAATTGCAAGACAGTTTTTATAATTGTTGCAAGCTTTCAATTCACAAAGGTTTTAAGGAAAATTAGAACTTTTCGTGAGCTTCTTGAACTGGTGAATATAGAAGGCATTCTTGTTCAATCCTCATAAATTGTTATTATATTAACATGGCACACATAATGTGGCAATATAGTGATTAAACAATACTCAAATCTATTGAAAATTTTCTTTCTTTTACACTTATTTGGACAAGAATATATTGTTGTATGAAGCTTGACTGTAAGAGTGGAGGAAAATTAATAATTTACTTTCAACATTCTATAATAATTCTTAGATTTTGTTTTTTATATATTATTTCACTATGACCTTGCAACATATTTGCAATAAACTTATTCCAAAATGAAGTCTTATATTCTCTGTCTTGTGACACATGATACAAACTGTACAAGATTTTGAGATCATAAAAAAAACTCACCCTGATCTTACTTTCATTATGCGAGCATTCACTAGAGATGTTTCTTCTTGTTACTCTAAAGTTGTATTGGGTGATGTTCTGTTTAATATTTATAGTTCGTCGGTTTCTGCTTCTTTTCGTTAACCTTTGCCTTTTACCACTACATTGTAGTTGGGGGAGAGTTTGGTACCTCCTAAAGGTATTGATACATTATGTTTTGCACTGTTCACCCCAGTAATATTTTGTGGCAATAATTTGCAAACCTCAGAACAAATTTCAAAGTTTAGAATAGTCTGAACTACAAAATCAATTCGACTTTTTGTATTATGATTAGCGTAATGCGGGTAAAAACAGTGATGAATTTTATGTATGTTTATTAATTAGTTCTGAAATAATATGGAATGAGGATACAAAAACAGCCAAAATGAAATAAATCGTAATTAATGATTTGAAAGTTGCTGTATAACTATTTTAATATTTTTGATTTCTACAGAAAATCTTAAGTCTACATGTTAAGCGACTTCCTGTTTCTACTGCCGACAAAAATTAGTGTTTTTTATCCACAGCAATTTTGCATGGATCTTTAATAACCCTTAGTGTTGCCGAGCACATTTTTTGTCTTTGCGAACGTACATAACTTCACAGGTGAGGTGAACACTGGCTTGTTGTCGTCATTTTTCGTCAGCAAATGATGACTCTTTCTTTGCGGTAATCAAACAGTTGTAAAAGTCGGTTTATTTGCATTGACCATACTAAGGTGAGTCTTTAAATATCTGTGACAAAAGAATGCATTCATTGCTAAGGATGACATGAAATTTTAGCACTGTCCGGGAGGTAAAATATTGTTAAACGGATGATGATAAATCCATTATTGCTAGCTAATTCAAAGTATCGGCATGACAAAGTACAAAAAACTGTACAATGACCACTAATTCCATGCAGCTGGATAATACTCAATTTTTAAAAGATGTTTTATTTTCAGTTTTTATCACTTTATTATATATATTTATATACATATATATTTCTGCTATTAGTTTCATTACCTTTGTAATCAAATTGTGGATCAAATTTTAAAATGTGAAGGAATATTACAAATAAACTTTTAAAGTAAGTATCAGCGGTATCTATTCAAACGAGATCAAACGCGTTATAGTCATCATTTTACCTTTATATGATAAAGTAATTCAAAGCAACCACCAAACTAGGCCGACTTACTAGAACATCTCGGTCTGATACACAAATGATCTGTAAGAATGGTTCAAACGAAGATCACCTTACCTTTGCAATACCATCGAAACATTTAATTTATCCATCCTTTTAAACACTTTTACCAATTTAAAACTCAGAGAAAAATTACAAGCTATTGTTCACCTTTTCTTGTTAAAAAAGATGATTTTGATTTTTCAATTGTAAACATTTCGTTCATGTGTAGCGACATTCTAGCCGCACATGCATTTCTCAGTTGATAAGCTACTCCATTGCCTGTTTTTCCTATCAATATGTTATTTTTGTGGAAAGCTATTGAATCAAGGATTTCTCGTGGAAAAATTATGGTCATACTCCGAAAACTTTTCGGTCACTATTACGATTTGGTTCAAAGGTACTAAATATCAATTTCACAAATGATAATTGATGTTTTGCCATTGTCGTGACTAAAAATCCGGTCCTAAACCGGTTGTAACTAACTAAACATCCACTTTCTCTACAGAGTTACACGATAGGTGACCCTAGTGGACCAGGAATTGCTTGCACTTCCGGAGCACCTGAACTTACACTAGTTTTTGTAGGGTTTGTATTACTCCAGCTTTAGTTTTCAGTGTAGTGTGAGGTCAACTATATTTGTCATTCGTTTACTTTTGTTGGTCATAGTCTTGACTTTCTTCTGACTTAACGATTTCTGTCGGGCGTAACTCCTCTAAAACTATTTATCGATTTAATCAATACTTTACATGCATTTTACCTATAATATGTATATGATCTTACTATCAGAATATACTAAATCGTCAATTTTATAAGTGTAATTCAAATTATCTTTTCCCAATGTTGAATAAATTTTGTGAATTTTTATGTGATATTTATACATATCAAGAAGTTACCACTTACCAGTAGAATCAAAACATGGAAAAGCTGAAAATTCCAACGATCTGTCAGAATTGTTCAAATGAAGATCATTTTCAACTTGCAATGGCATGACACATTTGATTTCTGCACCCTTTTTACCACTATTACCCATTCAAATGAAATTACAAGCTTTTGTTCACCTCCATTTTGATTTAAAATGGTCTTGATTTCTTTGTAAATTTTCCGCAACATTCCAGCCGCACCTGCATATGGATTGTACCCTTGGCTACTCCATGACTTGTATTTCCTATCAATGTATTATTTTTATTGAGTGCTGACAAGAAAGCTATTGAATCAAGGATTTCTCGTGGAAAGATTATGGTCATACTCCGAAAACTTTGGCCGCTATCAAGATTTAATTCACAGATACGAAATATCCATTTCACAAATGATAATGGTCCAAACCGGTTGTAACCAACTAAACATCCGCTTTCTCTACTGAGTTACACGATAGGTGAACCTAGTGGACCAGGAGTGTCTTGCACTTCCGGAGCACCTGAACTTACACTAGTTTTGTAGGATTTGTATTACTCCAACTTTAGTTTTCAGTGTAGTGTGAGGTCTACTATATTTGTCATTCGTTTACTTTTGTTGGCCATAGTCTTGACTTTCTTCTGACTTAACGATTTCTGTCGGGCGTAACTCCTCTAAAACTACTAATCAGATTTAATCAATACTTTACATGCATTTTACCTATATGTTCCCATTGTCGTTACAACAAATCCGGTCTTATACCGGTTGTAACTAACTAAACATCGGCTTTTAATACTGAGTCACACAACGGGTGATACTAGTTGAGGAAGAGAAGCTTGCACTTCGGGAGCTCCTGAACTCGCACTAGATTTTGAAGGGTTCGTGCTTCGCGAGCTTTAATTTTCAGTGTAGTGTGAGGTCTACTAAATGTGTCTTTTGTTGGCCATGAATATGCCTGTCTTCTGACTTAACCATTGCTGTCAGACGTTTCTCCTCTAAAGCTCCTAGTGAGATTAAATCTATATTTTACATGCATTTTACCAATGATATGGTTCGATCTTAATAAGGTTTGTTGTATTAAGGTTTGTCAGATACCTTTTCAAGGTCAATGGTTCTCTTTGGGTATTCCGGCTTCCTCCAACAGAAAACCTGACCGCCTCGATATGACTGAAATATTGTTGAAAATGGCGTTAAACCCCAATCAAACAAAAACAAACCAATGACATGGCTATGTATACTCTCAGAATATACTGACTCTTCAATATCTGACGTGTAATATTAATGACAGGTTTACCAATGTTGAATAAATATTGTGCATTTTGACGTGCTGTAGCAAGAAGTAATCTCTCAGTAGTAGAACCAAAACATGGAAAAGCCGAAAGCCGGACGGAGATTAAGTTTTACCCTTGTCCGTACGTCCGTCAGTTGTCGTCAAAGATATCTCAGTTTGTGTATTTTGGATGGATTTATTATTTGGTCTAAAGCATTTTAAGAGAAAGTTGAAGAGTGTCTCCGTTTTTCAGGTTCGTCGTTTGTTAACCTACTGTTTGTCCAGACGGGGCTGCATGTCCCATGGTAACATTTATTTTTCCTGTTATTTATAGGTTTTATTTGACTTTCTTATCATCAAGGCTTACCTAGTTAACACATTTCCTATATGACTACATGGAAAATTTAGATAATTTGCAGGATATTTACCTGAGATTAAAAGATGATCATATTATACCCAAAACATTCTTCTCATTTTATTTCCAACTTTTTAGCGTAAATATCAACTGTGATTCAAATGTTGCACCGGCATGAGGGCATACAAATCTATGCATATCTATTTTATTTAGTAGTATTTCAATCATACACTAATTATGATGTATTATATGTCTGATTTTTAGAACTAACAATTTTCCCCATGCTGGTTCAAAGTATCCGAAACACACCAGAGTAAGTAATTAATCATTGATATGAAGAAGAAAAAAAAACGACTGTCTGCACATGTCATGTGCACAATTAAAATGTAGTTTTGCGATTATTTTACACGTCACAAATACTTTAAACTAGTTGCAGAAAATAATGTATAATTGTTCATCAAAGCCTACAATACCGTGTGGGCTTTCAACCGCCAATCACATGTGGTAAACCAGGATTTATTATTGTCTTTTTTCACAATCAAAATGTCGTGAAAAGTTATATTGCGATAAAAGCAAAGTCAGCCTTTTTTCTGTCCTGCTTTCCCTTCATTTAAATTTTTTAATACTTGTGTCATGACAAGACAAAAAAAAACGAAAAGAACTTAAACCAAACGATCTGCCATTATTTTATAAATAAGTATGGATACAAAAAGTACAAGGTTTATTCCGCATTACGTGATACAATATAAATAGTCTGATTTGTAAGAATTCAATTTGCTGTAAACATAATATCTTATCGCATTTATTCATTCATTTGTACTAGAAACTTGATTTGGCAATTTTATATGTCACGACAAGAAAAAAATAATAAGTGTTAATCGTATTCATTGGAAACGATAAAAAAAATCTTCTTTTTGCAATTGCTGCATAAAATGGTTAATGTAGACTTAATATACCCATTTTTCAGAACCCGGGATGCATCCGTTTTTGTAAGCTTTTGTGAGACGGTGTCTCTTTATAGCTGTAACCTGAGAAAACCTGAAAAAAATGTTATTTTTCGCAAAATCCATAATATTTACCAAGAGAAAAAAATAGTCTGATTCCCTTTGGTAAAATATACAAGAAGATTGACTTTGCAATATATTTGTAGCTGAAATAAAATTGAAAAAAACTAAATTTCACCTTTATTTTATCAATTTACCGTCTCATATGGGAGACAACTCTTACAAACCCAAGAAACGGAAAGACTGAATTTATTATGTTTTCAGTGTTAGCTTTAAAAGATTGATTTTATGTTATTATCCGAAGAAATAACTTCCTATTTTGGACATTCCTTATGTTAAAAATAATTGATAACATAAATTGTTACAACAGAGTTTAATTTGACAATAAAGAAAAGCTTAATTATGTTGTTTACGTTTATTGATAAATAAAATATTCTAATTGTACATTGAATTTGCCATTCTTTTTTGCTGATTGAACTAAAACCATGATAATAGCTATTATTTTATGCAAGCATGATTAAAAAATAACACCTTTTTTGTCACGGTACTTGTGTCATAAAACCAGCAGAATTAAAGACTAATTTAGTCTTTGGAGTACTACCTATCCAATGTTGGACAATTTTGTAAAAAAATTGTGTTTAAGTTATATTTGATTGCATATGTTGTATTTGTTTGTCCATAACTGTCACAATAAACAAATAAATAATTAATAAATTCATATACATAAACATGTTGAAATCTTGACAATTTAGAGTGACAAAAACGCCAAATATTGTTCACCACATTCGTTTAAATGATCAAATACTTGACTTTTTCATTTGTTACATAAATGAAGATAAATAGTTCTTTACTATAAAGTCAGTTTTAATTTGAAAAAAAATTTTCATGATATTATGAAAGTAACAAAACTTGCTATTTTTAGCATTACTTATGTTTAGATTATACTATTTGCAAACATTTCAACACATTTTTCAATTTTGCAGATTTGACGTCATTACCCGCAAACAAAGTCACATTAGTTTGAGTGACGTTAAGATATATTTCTAATTTTTAAAATAACAAAATACCTTAAATAAAGGACAAATATGAAAACGAACAGACAATGAAATTAACACAACAATCAAGCTTCCAGAAATAACACAATAACTTCCCTTTGTTAAACAAAGAACAAAGGCTTCAGTTAAAACAAATTTTAAACCAAACATAGAGACAAATTTGATAACTGCTATTCATTAATAGAAAAAATAACATTACGTCTAGTAAGGCAGCAAATTTTTTCGAATTGCTAAAGCAACATGATAGTTAATTGGCAAAATAAATGAGCTTTGCTTAAAAGAAGAACGAAGTTTGTTTCATGTAAAATCATTATCGCGCTTCAGCTATGTGTACATGACAAACATTTAAATGAACACAAATAATAAGTTTCGAACCAACCAAAGTAAATTGAATCAAAGTCAAAACTGTAGAATTTAGAAAATTGACTAAAGGAAATGTTCCGCAAAATGGGCAATTTGGCTTGTTGTGTTGTCTACATTGCGTTCATATATGTCTCTCAGATTTCTGATACGTTTCTGATATTATTTTACGGACTTTTAGATAACTTCCTGTTGTTTATGATTCCAGAATAAAGTTTCAAAGAGTTTTGTTTTTCAATCACAATCTCTTTTTGTCTTGCAAGCAAGGGGCTCATTTAGGGACAAAGTATATAAATATGGATGACAATCCTTTACAACGGTAACTAGTGTAGAAGCTACGCGTATACAGACAATACATAACAAAATATAGGTTAACCATTTCGAAAACTTTAAGACTATCTTGTTTATCATACAGGAGCACCAAGCAAATTTTTTTTGTCAATAGATTATTGAGTCTTAACTGCCTTTTTTGTTTATTTCTATTTGTTTTTTCTGGATTCCTACCTGTGACTAATGCTTTTACAAACGAAATAATGGTTTCATAATCTGATTTTGTTAAAATTTTTGAATATGTCCTTAAGACCAAAAATAATAGCAAAATTACAAAACATATTGAAGAAAAGATGCAGCACATTGAGCCTAGATCATAATAAGGCTACAATCTAAGGATTTGATAATCATATTCTATTGAACAACTTCAAGCATTCTGAAAAAAAATTTAACAATGATACACAGTTTGTGTAAAACGTGAGTTTGATCAATGCAGAAAAAGGTATCTTGTACGATTGTCAATATATATCATACGAAGAGAAATTTTAGACGAAATCTTCCAAGACAAATTAAAAAAAAATAAAATACAAAATGCTATAAATGAAATTGCTTTTAAGTAGAAAATACCCGAATTTTTTAAACGATGTTGTGATCTCCATTTAGAAAATATAGTGTATAAATTTATCACTTATTCGTTTCCTTTTTAAAATAAATTCACGTTCAGCGGCAAATATGCCATGCATATTCAGGTTAAGAGCATTCCGATCTCTAATGACTGAAATAATCATGCAATATTATAGCCAGACACAATGACCAGAATTTTGAGGCTATAGTACGTTTCACTGAACTGAGTCTCTCATGTTTTGGCAGTTATTTCTAAAAGCAATTACAAAATCCCAAAAGGAAATTTAGAAAGAGATTCAACTTTCTTACCGGCAATAGAATTTGGTGTACGAAGTATCTCAGGTGTCGTTGATTGTCCTGTGCTCATTTAAAAATTGCTTTTTTTTAAATTAAAGTTCCGACTAAGTCTAAATTGCTTTTCTGGTACCATCAAGCTTATTTTTTTCTGACATTACGCATATATATATTCCAACAAATATAAAACGTATCCAAATCTTTTTCATTTTCTAAAATTCAGAAATCCTGGGAGCAAAAATGGTTATAGTGGAAAACAACAAATTTTCCCAATTTTCCACACGAGTGGAAAAAAAACTAAGAATATGTATAAAAATTTCGAAATATATAAAAGTTACCGGAACCTTTACCTAATGCGTCTTACAAGAATAATGAAGATTCCTCTATGGGATTTTTCTAAATTTAATAAAAATGAGAGACTCAGATCAGTGAAACATGCTCAAGGTATCAGTCTGTAGTTAAAACATATCACACTACCCAGACTAAGCCGAACAGTTTTCGTCCTTGCTCCTGGATGATTCGGGCTTTGTAGTAAAGCATTAATGCATATCATTATCTTCTATTGTTCTAGATCTATCAAACGGTTTGTGATATTGATTGACTGAATATTGCTAAACGTTCGGCGTCAAATATTTCTAGTTGGTTAAGAAAAGTGATGACGATAAATGAATCGTGCTTTGCAATAGAAGACAATCCGAACCTTCTTTTTATCGTGAAAGCCAAATTGTATGAGAAAACATATCACCTAACTTGACAATTTTTTTATATCGGACCGATAAGTTTCTGCTCTTACTATTAAATAACGCGTGCTAAGCTCAGAAGCAGTAAATACAAATTCAAAAGTCTCTACCGAGCCTACTTCCTGTCACATTATGGGCGAGGATTCTTTCAATAAGCGGTAATCCTGTTGCTAAACGTCCAGCGGCAAATATTTCGAGCAAATTCAGGAGGTGAACAGGTTACACAATTTTCCAAAGTGTGGAATGTAGGAATGGGGCAGCCACAACAGATAGTACAACTGTTTTTGAATGTCCTAGTGAAATTGAGAGATGTTAAAGGACGAAATATTTAGCTTGTGCAACGGATTTAGCCTTCTTTTCCTTTTTGAAAACTGCAAAAGGGATCTTGAAAATTCAGGATATATTGACTCTTCAAACGCGTCACCCACTATGGTATACATTCTGTATAATAGGCTAATAACCCCCAACGAGAGGGACTCCCCTATTCGCCACCTGGGAATCCTTCCAGGTCAGCTCTGTAGTTCGAGCCCTGGAGACTGTTCTGAAGCTCAGCTCAGAAAATTTAGAAAGATTTTCGGTAAAATAGCAAATCTAATATTACTTGATAGTGGCTTAACATAGTTCCAATTTTCCTCAAAGATTCTTAACACAAGATAATTCTATTGAATCTCTCATATCATGATTGATGCATAAACACTGCAATTACGACTAAAGTGATCTTTTTGCCGTAATTTGTACTTTTACAAACGGATATTACAGTCAGTTAATCAATGTAATGTCAGTATATTTATTTTTTGATCTGACAGTACACTTCAACAGTCATTTTGTTGACATAAAAGTTCGTTATTTTCTATGAAGACTTGGTGTAAGTGCTATCATGAGGGAATATAACTGAAATCAATAGAACCTATCAGTGTCAAAAAAATTGCTGTAAAGTTATTTTTTATGTAAAAGATTTGATGTAAATTATAACATTCAGTTTCATTAGTCAAACGATGGCAATGATTTGTGTAGTTTTTACCTTTGGCACAGATTTGTGAACTTGGTTTGCATTTTACCAATTCACTTCCCAAGCCATATAATACAGTGAGTGGCTGGGTATGTTATCTAATGATACATGTACAAAATAATGCTGTCTTAGCTAAATGCGGCGTGTTGTCGTCCCGCTTTCTTTCTGAAAATGGTGTGATAAAACTAGATTTGTAAGGCAAAAGTCCGTGGTTTTCAGTACGGCTTCCCGTACACAGAATAGGCAGAAACTATAATTCTGAAGTACATGTTAACAATTGGTTTAATGCCCAATAAAACAATCATAAACACCATGGTATTATTTTTGTATTAAGACTTTTGTGCATGTCTGGCTCATTGAAAATCCTAACACAACTTCCCAACCTTTTCAATGTCATATTTTACATTAAGAGTACCAGGCTCGAAACAATGAATATACCAGTAACGTAATAACTGTTAAATACGTTCCTGCTTATACTAGCTATCAAAATAATGTTGTATCTAAAAGATAAACAGTTGTTGCATGAAAAAATTAAAATAACTAAATGATGATTTGTAAATATTATTGTATAAGAATTTTCAAACATCAATTAAAACTAGTCGATTGAAGAAATCTTTACAAAAAGTCGTTGGATTATACCCTCATAACGGAATATGATTTAATATTCATGCGCAAATGTTATATAACTTTGTTTGTGTCAATATTCACCAAATATTTAAGCGTGTAGTGATAATTAAGTACTTAGGAAAATGCTTAATGCATTAATTTTGTACTTTTAAGTGCTATGTTTATAAAAAAAACATTTGCCAGTAACTTCATGCAGACGACCCCCCAACGGTAAATAATGTACTTTATGATTATGAAATATTTTCAAAAGTTGTTATGATACGGTTTTATCATCTTTCAAAACCACATAACTGTTTTCAATTTATCACATTTTTTTTGAACCAATAATGATTTAAATATAAGTTAAAACATTTAAGTGATATGAATTATCTCATTTTTGTACAATTTCAGTTGTAACTTTTAATATTTTTTATGTCATATTCTATTTATTAATGTTTTAATTTTTGAAGCTTTTAAGCTATTTTTTAATGTCAATATAACATTCGAAGTAGTAAAAAAGAAGAAATTATGCCACTTATTAACACTTAGAAAAAATAAAACACCAGAAGATTTTAAATGCAAATATAGCCTAATACTTTATATAAGTGAGATTAATAAAAGCATGTTAATTATGAAATATATGCATCTTTTACGCATTCCTTACAGTTGAAAATAAAAAAACCATGCTTTATAATATCCATTTTAGCACGTCATCTATTTGAACAAAATTATTTGATCAGTATGAGAAATTTATCACAATATTTTTTAAAATATTGTATTTCCTTGCCAAAATATTACAAAATACCGTAATCATATAATGACAACTCTCTAAAAGGGAAGTAACTCAGATTCATGCAATTAAGAATACTTATTCATGTTATTCCACTATGAATACACAATGGTTTGGATCAAAAAGGGCTGGTTGTCCTTTTGCTTTTTCTATTGTTTTACTCACCTTGTTCAAACTGAGGTGTCATTGACAATATTTTAAAAATGTTTGTAAACAGCTTTTAATAAAAGCAAAACAGACGAGAGATATTAATAAGCCAGGTTGGCGTATCAGTGATATTATCACCTAAAATTCTGGTTTAAAACGGGTCAACTGATTTATAATGGTTGGATATAACATCTCATTTTTTTTAAATCCACGAGAAGTGTCTTTAAAAGAAATTCGACACTGTCATAATGATTTGTATTAAACCTTTTTTTGAATTCCTAGATCTTAGAATTAGTGTTAGCAGATGTATACTCTATGTCAGTCATTTGTGAAGTGTGAATTTCGAGTTATTCTACATTGCATGTGTGTTTCTGTCTTTGTATTTATTTTTAATCAAAAGGAAGAATTATTCCACAGTTAAAGGTTTCTGTTTTTTCAATACGATATGCAATATCATTTTACATACTTTTATATGCCCCATCTTCATTTTTGGGAGCAGCGCTTAAGTTTGTCCCAGACATAGTAATTTAAAAAGTTGCGCTCATTTCTTTTGTTCCGACCTTATCTCGCGATTCATGTTACAGGAATTACTGGTAAATTTATATAGGGGCGCTTCAAACTATTTTTGCATGTTATCTAATCCTAGTTTAATTACTTATTTATTACGTTGTGCTTTCAATGTAAACTCCCGGTCTCGCGCTAGCCTTCCGGCAAACAAATGACTGATTTTACATTGTAAAATCCCCGTTGAAAGTTAAGAACTTAGCGCATCATCGTGATTGCTATAAAGTATTATTGCAACTTGCTTGCACGTTTTTCAATCTTTAAAATAAACACTTTTTGATTAGAATTCGACATACAGTTTTTCTGTCATAACCCTTTTAGCCGTTTCAACAAACTCTGACAAAGAGTATAGTATGGTCTCCTCGGAGTAAACAGAATTGTATTTTCGGTTTCAACTGATGTTCGCAATTGGGCATACAGAGGATGAGATGGGGGACACTAAACGGATGTTTGCAACCATCAAATCAAAGTAAATGTCGGTAAACCTTTAAATACTATACTGTTCATTCTCCATTCTTGTGCAAATTAATAAAATTGCTTTAAATCTATAATCATTTAAAAATATGGAATAAAGGTCTGCGTGTGTGTGTTTTCTCCGTCAGCATCAATGTGATTAATATGGAGAATTTTCGTAAGTTACATGTATATGTACATTTCAAGGAGTAACCTCTCTTCAGTAGATCCAAGATCCAAACATAGCTAAAGAAGAACCCAATCTTGGATTTGATGCCATTAAAATTTCTACCTCATTCAATCAAAATCAAAGTTGCAAATGCTGTTGCATTAAAATTGATATTTACGATATGCATTTGTCTTCTGTTACCATTAAATCTTCTTAACTTAGCAATTGATAAAAATAAAACAAAGTAATGTACATCTAATCAAGACATTGAAAAGAAATACAACCGTGTAGTGCATTTAATCTTTTATAATGCTATTACTGTTACTTTTAAAGCAGATATTATACAAACAAACTCATTCCCCTCGATCTGTAAACAAGATTTTATGTCTTATTACAGAATAATAGAATAATAAAGCTGATTTCAGGAGTCAAACAGTCCTTTTGCAGTATTTCTAGGGAATTGCGTTTCTTCCATACAAGATATAAAAATAGTATATGTAGCTTGATTGTCGATGAAGCAGCCATCCACCAAATGACAGTCGATTAAACTTCTACAGGTTCCATCACATCCTTCAATAATTAATGGAAGACACCGAAATAAAAAGTATGTAACTAACATATATATGATGTAACTACATATAACACCACAATCAACCTAATCTTTGAAGAAATAGTTAACACATTACAACAAATGACTTATAAAATGAAATGGATTTAACGCTTGATATCGGTATTGAAAACCAACAACAAATACATTTAAAACTAATACATGATATAAAAAGTATCTACCTCGAAAGAATACTCGCAGTTGGTGGCAACCAGGATACCAAGTTTTCCTTTACTACGATGTCAAGAAAAACACGTCCAGTTGGATTTAGTGTTTATATATCATTAGAAGTAAAAGAAAACATGGGCTGTGCAAATGCCAATATAAAAATATATAGACAGGAAGTAGAAAATGTTATAATAAATATAAACTGTTTAGTTCCGTATCAAGGTATTAAAGGTATCAAGGTATTAACAAGAAAGCCAGCATTAGTACCAATGAAAACCATATATAAAGACTGTTACGACATCCTCTATAACGGAGTAAGAGTTTTAATTAATTTGTGGTAATGAAGTCCTTGACTTAATAATTTGCAGAGAGATTGCGTTCATTCAAATCTGAAACGTCGCTACAACCCAGCATAACGATCAAACTGCGAAATATAAATACACCGTATGAAGGAGCCAAGGGAATGTCTCCGTCAAGGAAGGGGAAATTAACAATTGGGAATGATAAATCGTCCCTCTCGTCGTACATTTTGGTCGAAATTTTACCTTGAGAATTATACAAATTAGCATTTGTGGCTACTGTTATTGGTTTTATCCAAGTGTCGAAATGGCAATTTGAATAAAGCGCTATATTTAGAGAAAAAATATTTAACAGCGAAATTGAAATACCAAAACTTGCCCCGAACTTCCTAATTGGTGATTTAAACTGGGATTTTAAATAATTCGATCTTTGAAATAAAGTTAATTCGAAATCACTTATGAGAAATCGTAACACGTTTTGATTTACCCTTAAAAAATTCGACGGCAGCACTTGAAATTCACAGACAGAAATCGTTAACAAGACTAGGCAAACAAAGTGAAACGAAAGACAAACATATTTCACACAACACTTAACTGAAATTTAAAGCTGGTTTACAACGAACCCTACAAAAACCAAGGTGAGTTCAGGTGCTCCGGAAAAGTAAGCAACTCCTGCTTCACTAGTGGCCATCGTCGTTTAACTCAGTATAAAGAAGTTGGTCCCTAACTGTACGTTTCTATAAAGCCATGTTTTACCGTAGTGAAGCAAGTTGTCAATCGATGAGAATGTTTACAGATTTAGAGTAATTTAGTAAAGAAAAGTAGATTAATTCTGCATGTCGTTATCCAGTCAATACTGCACCAATTTTTCACTGATTCTGAAAAATCCGGTGTCATTATGTGATGTCACGAAATTTAATTGAAAACAAGAGATAAATGAGACAAATAATCTGAGAAAAAGTCAAAGAAAATTCAGTTTATAGAACATCTGTCAGCACTTTGCACGTAACAGAATAATTTCTATATAGTTTCTCTTACTTTTTGCGTGTGAGTAATACCAATTAAAATTCATCGTGTCGCAGTACTCTTCCCTGTGACTATCGTATAAATTCTTACATGATAGATAACAAACAATAAATCTAAAAGCAAATTCATGTAACTACAGCGGCGAACGGTTGGTAAGTAGTATATGGGGACAGTCTGAGTGGCATTTTTCAGGTGGATGAAGTGGATTGGACGTGACGTCACGGGAAGTGACGTGACGTCATGTATGACGTCACAGATGACGTCACCGATGACGTCATTTATG
>JAULBM010022208.1:0-11324 GCA_032357055.1 Geukensia granosissima | reverse complement strand
TAGTTATAGATTATCTTTGATCATCTTTTTGAGATTGAATATTTCCATCAAGACTGAGATATATATATATATATATATATATATATATATATATATATATAGAGAGAGATCAAGTAAAGATGACCAACGATAATCAGTATATTGCTGGATTACCATGAAATGTCTTACGACATCAAAGAACAATAATTTTCTCATATCAGCAGAGTGGCCCGATAAGAGAATGATCAGGAAAAACACATTAACCAGTGATAACAACCTCTATCCTGATAGTGCCTCTATATTGTGCAATGATTTATTATATGTCCATATCTTATCCCTTCAACAATTAATTAATTGTATACTGCAAACTATTGTAGTAGCTTCCATAAAAACTCACCACTGTGTTATTCTGATTGTTTGGAGCAGACTGTAAAGGTGGTGGGGGTCGCACTGCTCGCATTATTGGTTGCTGTAATACCGCTGTAGTGATTGGTGCATTGGTCCTGGGTAGTGCAGTTGTCAGTGGTACCAGTTGTGCTGCTCGTAACTGTGGGGGTGGAATATTTGTTTGGGTCACAGCAGAAGGTCGCAAGCCCGGGGCTGTTGGAGCTGATACCACAGTGACCAAACTGCCTGGTCGAATGTTGGGAGCACCAGAATTAAATACAAGCTGGTACTGTTGTGGTGGAGGGTTAACAAAGCGAGTTCCTGCTGGTCCACTCAGTAAAATACTCTGTTGAGCTAAGGCTCCTGTTTGAGGTGTCAGGTTACGAATATTAAGTCCCTGAGGTAATGAGGGTATTGTAGACACTACTGATGGAATGGCTGTCAATTTTGCAACATGAGGAGCTGCTTGTTTAGCTGCAGTCTCCTCCTCATCTGTCAAGTCAATCACTTTAGCTGGGGCCTTTGTGACATTTGAAACAGCTGTTGTCGGAATGTTTGTTTTGGCAGCGGTTGAGATGGGTATGGACGGAGCAGATGTGACCATAATAAACTGTGGCTGTTGTAGCTGTCCAACTTTAGAAATTGCTGTTGAAGGGAAAAGCATTGTGGTATTTGTAACAGTTTTCTGTTGTCTTGATGAGTCCAGTAAACTTTTTACAGTCTTACTAGAAGGGTACTGTCCGGCGGATTGATCTATAGGTAGTAATGGTTTCTGTGTAGTAGCAGGTGGTGATATAAGTATTTTCTGCATAGGTACCTAAAATAAAGGTAAAGCCATCTTAAACAAATTTGGTTTTAACATCAAATATTTAAATTTTATAAATAGCAAAACTATTTTACTTGCTATTAAGGTGATCATCGTTTACCAATAAATTAATCCCTGATCAGAGACATATAACAATAATGCACAAATTCTGTTCATTACATCAAGATTGCAGTTTATTTTTAAATGTAAAAAAAATACAGGACCATGTTGTTTTTAAAGATGAGAAAATTAATTCAAAGTACATGCCCGTTACTTATTTATGTTGCTAAGGACATGGATCTGTTATTTCCTTTTTTAATTGTCCTTTGTCTAATTTAGGTAATAGTAAACATAATATATGATTCATGTTTGATTGTGAAGCTATGCTGTAAATATAGTGGATTTCAAATTTTATTAATTCAGAAATAATGTCTTTGCCATGGTCAAAGAAAGACAACTCTTATATTTAAATTGAATGAAATTTTTACACTTCATATTTTACATAAATCATGTTAATTTTTTTCTTACATTATTTAAAGCTTGTTGAATTGGTGATTGATTTGTGACATTGTAAGTTGTTCCCTGAGGAGCCAAGGAGGTGATCGGTATAAACTGTGTGACAGTGGAAGGCAGTGTTATTGTAGGTGGTGACTGAATCATGGGTGTGGCTGTTGTTCTAGGAGTTGTAGGAGTAACAGGCACTGCTGATGACCTTGGTGGTGTTTTGGTCCCATTTTTGTTAGGTGTTGTCTGGTTATTACTTTGCTGTTGTGCTATTTCCTTACTCTGAAAAAAAAAATTTAATAAGTATGAAAATCAAACAGGTTCAACAACTGGAAATATTTTAGCATTGATTTTCAAAAACCGGAGCTATAATTTACTTTGTGCTTAATTTTTTTTATTAATTCTGTTGTATTTTGAACAATAGCTTATTTTATAATTTATCATAATAACAATTCTGAATCATGTCTTTACAGAAGGCTTCAAATATTTATTTCATGTTTTGAATAGTCTGCAATGCTATTTGTTTGTTTGAGTTCAATGAAAATTCTAATTAATAACTATTATATCTATATATTATATCTATATGAACAAATAGTACAAAACAAGATAGCTGCTTATTAAAACTGTGAGAAAACCCCAAAGAACTGTAAACAAAATTACATGCAATGTTATTAGATAACAGATTTGAAGATTTCAGAAGTATGTTGAAAGGGAAAGTTAGTTACTTTATAATTTTACTAAATGCAATAACACAGGGTCTATGCTGCAGACTTCAAATAAAGTTATAGGTGTTAGTTAATTTTTAATGTATAACAAATTAAAATATAATCATATTAGTTTTAGAGAAAAAAAATTCACTAAGATTCATGATGCTGAAGTTGAACATAACAAAAAAAAATCCTCTTAAAATATTCTAAATTATATTAAATACCAACTGTTACTAAGTCCACATACAAAATACAGAATTCAATGACTGTTACCTTAAAGGTTTACATGAAACTTGAATATTTAAGATGCAACAATTACTGCAGACAAAGACCAAGATTCAATTAAAGACTAGGTTTTGGCACAAAAATCTCATGCTTATTGCAATCAAAATTCCTCAAATGTTGGACTTATATAAATAAATTATAACGATTTTCTATAGTTGCTTTGATAGTAGCAAAATTGTGGGTTTGGTTCAGAAAATATAGAATGCAGGAAAGACGGTGTAATTAATATTTGACCCTATGTTCTTTTTCTATTTATTTATTTTCCCTGTGGGGTCTAAAGCATGTCTGTTAAGGGCCATGTCTATTTAACTTTTGTCACATGCTTTTCTGACCAATAACATCAGGACTTATAAATATACAAATAAAAAAAGAATGTAGGATCAAATTTTAATTAAACTGAAGGAAAGACCAATCACAATTTATATTATATAATTTCTGTACACTGTTGAAATACACCAAATATTTAAAAGAAAAAGTTTGGTCTCCTGTGTGCTTTATATGATTATTTGACAAAAAATCTTAAAAATGCATGTTTTATCTGGTACTCAGATAATAAGTTAAAATTCAAACCTTATCCCACCTATTCCTTTTTTGCATTTTAATAATTCAGTCTATTTTTTTTTAAGTTAGTTGTGTGTAAGTGCATTACAATGTTTTAAGGTGTACATATATATCATACATTTAAACATTAACATTCTTTTCATCTAATTTGATTCCTGTTTCTGTTTGTATAAAATATAGAACAGCCAAAATCAATCAATGAAAATAATTTTGCAATGCTCAGCAATCATAAATAAAACTAAACTAACAAGGCAGAACATATGAAGAAGTTGTTTGGATTGGGCTTACTGTAAAAAAGACAAGAACTTCATTTATTCTTTTTTAAAAACATTGAAAAAATAATACTGTCAGTAAATGATAGATTTCTATAAAATGAATCTTATAAATGACACATTATTCTGTAAACACAATCCAAACAAGTTCTGTGAAAGAATAAAGCATTCAGGAATAGATAACCCAATATGAACAAGCTTACCACATGAGTAGGTGAGCCAAGTAATGGCTGGAATTTAAAAAAGTCATTATTTATTAACAAATAAAGCAAATGTTTTCTGTGCTGAACATACATTTCAAAGACAACCATAAATAAATATTTTTTATTGTTGTTTTATATAAATCTCTGTTAAAAAACCTAACATGAAATATTTTGAATATTTTTGCTTCTAATTGCTACCAACCGTGAATAACCGTATTATTTTGCTGGTGAATAACCCCTTAAATTAAATCCAAGGAATTACCCTATTATTACCCTGGTGAATAACCAGTAATTACTTTATTATTCCCTTGGTGAACAGCCCCTGGAATACAACAGTCACAGAATTGCCCTTATACTCTTGCTGCATAACCATAACAATGGCATTACTCAATAAATCTTCATAAAAGTTTGTTCCGTATATAAACACAGTTATGACCCTCTTATCAGTGACATGACATGATATGAAATAATTGATATTTTTGCTTCTAATTACAATCAACCAGGAATAACCCTTTTATTCCCTGGTGAATAAGCCAAAAATTACATGTTCATAGAATAACACTTTTATTACCGAGCTGAATAATTATTACAAAACAACAACTATATCAAAACCATATGATTCCAAAGGTGAATAACATCTGGAATTACAATGTCCATAAAATAACCCTTTTATTCCCATTGAATAACCTTAATAATGATATTATTAAGCATGTCTTTTCAATGTTTGTTTTGCGTTATAAAACTGTGATGACCCTCTTAATCAGCAAATATCCAAAATTGTCCACCCACAAGGGTATATCTGGGAGGACTTTTATTCATCCACTGGTCATTTCGTTGGAACTACAGCCCTCAAGGAAATAACCTTTGTGGGGTAGACAACTTTGAATAATCACCCCTTAAGAAGACTGTAATTGCATATAATACATTTAAGAATGTGATACATGTTTTGGTTGTCAATAATTAAATGCCAATTTTCCAGCACAACTAGAAAACTTTTGGTTAAATTTCATACTAAACGAGAAATATTGCCACATGGATAGACACTTAAAGCTTTGTGATGCAATAATTAAATGCCAATTTTCCTGCACAACTAAACAAAACTTTTGGTTGAATTTCATTGTAAACTATATACTAAAAGAGAAATATTGCCACACGGATAGACACTCAAAGCTTTGTGAAAACAATTACTACAATAGCAAAGCAAGATAATGTACTGAAGTAATCATACAAGTACCTTTTCCACTTTATTTTCATCCACCTGCACACCAATGGACTTGCAACTAATTTGCTGAAATGAAAAAGGCTGATGTATGGATTGGTGTACATTTTAATTGGAGTGGCTTTACAAATTATGTTACTGTCATACTTTTGAATTCATGGTATGTTTTTCTACTGATTCAATATCATGAATATTATGTATATGTATCCGAAATATAAATTAATTCCAAAAAATAAATTTCTTTATGTTTGACACTTCAACTCAAGTTATCAACCAGATACACAAATTGCTTTAATTTATTTTGTGAAAATAAAAACAAATGAAAAGGAAAAGCTCATCAATTGACATATAATTATATTACATAGTAAGAGTCAAATCTTGTTAACCCCAAATATTGAAAATTTCAAGTAAAATATGTGACTACTTCTGATATTGAAAATTTCAAGTAAAATATGTGACTAACTCGGAGTGCTGCTGTTTTAGCTTTCCTCTTCTCGTGTTTTTGTTGTAAGACTGTCAGTTCAAGCATCTTTCTTTCCAAGTCTTTTGCTTTATTTTTCCACATGTCATTAGTGTTCTGAAGGTCATCTATTTTCCTATGGAGATCTCTGATGGTTTCATCTCTGTATGTCCTCAGGTATAACATCACTCTTGCTTTTACTATCATTTGTAATTCCTACAACAGTTGCAATTGAAAATCACATTCCTACGACTTTATTTCAAGTTTTTAATTGTTGTTCTGTCATTGACTTTTAACAAAGACAGAAACAACAAGCGGTACAGCTTTCTTTGTCTTAACAATGTTACAGATATCACAAGATGTTTTTATTATTTTGTTGTTTTTATTAATATAGTTACCAAATTATTAGCATTAGATTCAAGTATCTTGTGGAGATTTAGCAGAGTTCTGTGACATGTGCAACTGTCCACTCTCAATTCTGATTCAACTCCTCATTCTAACTACAACTCCACCTGATTTTAATGATTATGACTGTTCCAAGAATATATTGATAACATATATATCATGTATGTAATGCTATGATGGGTGAATTTGCAGTTAATATTAATAAACTTCACCAACAACTTCAATCATGCAAATTATGTTTTCATTGTGTTATCAAATCTAATTAATTTGGCAATTGTTAAATTTTTTTAGGTCTGCTGTTTTTATTGATCAGAAAAACACTAAGTTTTTACTAAATGTTAACATATCTGCTATTACCTTTTAAATTACAAACTCAAGAACATTAGACTTTTTGTATGTTTTATGGTTCACTAAACTCCCTTGTAACTTGTTTCCTAGAGTTTATTACTAACGACCCTACATGTTCCTGGCATACCACCAAAATTGTGCAAGTCTGCACTTGGCCTTGTATCTTACTTTTCCCCACAAAAACGGATGTACTCAACTTAAAAGGCATATTTATAGGTCTGTCAGCTCTGAACAATTAAAATTGTCTTCTATGTATATATAACCACTTGTGAAAATAAAAGTGTAAGATCAAATCCGCAAGAACAATGAAGTTAGGTTTTTACACAGATGAAAATGGATTAGGGTATTCAATCAATTTTCAACGTTAAATGTCTATCTAAGCATCATGTATCTTACTTCAAGACAAATCAAAATGAACCAAACACCACTGACAATGGTGTTACATACTACTTATAACAACCTTCTGAGAAACTCTCCGACTTTTCTTTGGTGATTTTAAAGGCGAGTCCATTTTCCTAATATCTTCATCATCTTCGTCATCATCAACATCTGTATCAGATGACGTTTCCTCAGATTTCGATTCTGTCAACTCACTATCCATATGACTGGCATCAGTGTCTGATAATTCATCAATTGTTTTTACCTTGTCTAATGGAATACCAATTTGTGACCCTAATTTCCCTATAACCTCATCCAGTCTTGACCTTTTAGGAAGTGTAGAAACTAAATCATCTGATTCAGCAGGACGTTTTCTGTCATTATGTATCTCATTCTCACCATTGTCTTCCGTAGGATTTTCTAAAGATTCCTTATCACTGGACTTACTATCACAGTCTTCAGGTTTGATAGAAAAATCTTCATTTTCACTTTTATTATTTGAAAGGTCAGGAGAATGTTTTGACTCTTCTTTTTCATCTCCTGAATCAACTTCCATTTTCTCTTCTTTGCTTTCAGAAGAAACACTTGATTGGGATGCAGAATCTTTGCTAGCCTTGGAATTATCTGATAGGTTTGTCTCTTCAGAAACGTCTTCTTGCATATCATCTTCATTATTCTTATTTTCTGAAACATCCTTTTCATGGTTTTCAGATTCCAAATTGTTAAGTAATAAGTTAGTATTATTGGTATTGGTGTTCAATCCTTTACTGTTTAAATCATCATTCTGATCAAAACTATCAGACTTATCACTGTGATTACTTTTGTCTGAATTTATACTATGGCTACTTTTTTCAGAATCTGAATTATGACTGATAGATTTTGAGCTGTGATTACTTGTGTCTGATTTCACACTTTGAACATTAGTGTCAGATTTAATGCTATGATTACTTGAGTCACTGTGATTCAACAGAGAATCAGACTTTTCAGTATGACTATCTGTTGATATTAATGAATTGATGGTTGTTTCAGAAATGATTTTATGACTATTATTAGATTTTTCACTTTCAGTTGATTTGACACTTTGAATACTAGCATCTGATTTGACACTCTGATTACTTTTTGCACTATGATTACTATGAACACTATGATTACTTTTAACACTAGTCACACTCTGGTTAGAATTCTCATTGTCTAATTCTAAGAGTTTGTTTTCTAGTTTGAGATCATCCTGATTAACATTATCTGATAAATCCACTATATCAGAATCTATCTGAAGAAGTTTGTCTTCCTCCTTTTTATCTAGTTCTTTTTCATCTTTGGATTCACAATTTTGTTCAACTGAACTTCCATTGGATTTAAGGAGATCATCTTCTAAAGAGTCATCCAATTCTATCACATCTGGCTTGGGTTGTGTTGTGGCTAAAAATAAAAGCAATGTTGGAAATTGACCATTAAAAGGAACATATTGAAATTAAGTTCACGTGGCAATTAAACTGGTTACATATGATAACTTTCTTTTTTAAATTGTGTTTATTGAAAAATAGTTTTGTATTAGAATAATGTGCAACTATAACTTGTTTAATGCTGTCTTAAAAGTACCGAACTTTTACAAACTTTTCCAATATTACAGGTATGTCAATGAAATATGTTGGAGTACTGAAAAAAAGTTGCAGACTGACTACACTACAGATAAGAATCTTGTTCTGGAATTAATTTATTTGCAAAAATACATACATAAAATAATAAGATTTTTATTTCAGCTAATTTTATTTCTTTATCCCAAACTTGCTTAATTTGAATATGTTGTAATTTAAAAAATTCTCTTACGCTATGTTTTAACTGAACTTTCATTAAAAGTAAGGACATAAATGTTATCGGGAACCACAAAGTAGAGAAGATAAAGATCTGAAAAAAGCTTTTCAAGATGAAAAATTGTATAAAATATCAGAAAGCTCAGAGTATGTATTTGCTGACAAAAAAACAATTAAAACAATAATAATATTGTATTTGTGCATTATTAGTCCAGATGATTTATGTGTTCAACAAACTTGGTGTAGACGTGTGATGGGTTTGAAAATATGTCAAAAGTGGTAGATCACTCAGAAGAAGCGTAGTACCCAATATATGGGAGGTCTAACTTTTTGATGCAGAGATAAAAGAGACAGAAATGTTCTATGGTAAATCAGCATAACCACTACTTCAGCACAGACTGGTATTATTTAAAATATCAAGTTTTTCAATGTTGCATACATATGGTGAATTATGCTGAATACATATTTCAAGGAGTAACGTCTCATCACCAGCATATGAACCAAAACAAAGGAAATGTCGAGATCCTAACATAGTAGATGTACTCAAATTACATAGAATAATCAGCTGTATATATGTTATGCTGGACTCACCAAAGTCAATATCTGATTTCAAGTGAATTTATTCAATCACTATTAAATCTTTCCAACAGAAAGGTACAAAGATTATTAGAATGGTTTTTGTCTCTGCAATTGTAATACAGTTTACTTATGTCACTATATTTAAACTGAAGCTGCATTTTTATGCAACTCTTTAAGTATTGCTTACCATTTTGTGTGCCACTCTGAGTATCATTATTACATTCCGGAGTTTCTGGTGAGCCATGGATGTCCTTTAAGTTCTCAAATAAATTATTACCAGGACATTTGTCTCCTAGTCCATTTTGTGTGTTATTCTTTAGAACACCTGTTGTTCTCGATTCCAAACCTATTGATCTTGTTTGGGCTAAAAGTTTTGGAAGAGTATTGTTGTCATTTTCCTGAGCTTTGGACACATCCACATTTTTAACGTTTGACATAATACCCTTAAAAACATTTCTTATATTGTCGTTTATGGTAAACTTATTTGTCTTTGTGTCGATACCATTTCCATTTTTATGTAAAATGTTTGGAGCTGATGTATCATCCAGTATAACAACATCATCATCCCTCTTATCCATACTACAGGTAAGTAATTCACCAAGGCTTATCTCTGAACCAGATTGGCTACTCAATGCTTTCAAACCAAGCAAACTTTGATTGAAATTTCTGTTAAATTCCTTGCTTGCATCACTGTTATCTGGCATACAATCATTGGGTTGAGTCTCAGCACCACATGAATCTGAAGCTGGCATGACCATCACCAATACGTCCTATAAATAAAAAGCATGCTTTTACTTTTCTTATATGCTACAATCGAGTACTGGAAAACTATAAGCCTTTAGGCAGGGATGTATATAACAGCTAAATATACGTCCCTGCATTAGGACATTTATCGATTTGCATAAAAATGCAAATGTGAGAAAATATCGAGACTTGAAAATACTGGCTCAGTACTCACAAAATGATTTACAAAGTAAAAAAGTAAAGATACAAAGAAACCTTACGATATCATAAGTCTTTTTCAAAATTATCTTAAATTTCCCGCGCAAACGGTTGTGGTTCTCTGGGATTTTCATTGGTTTAAAACTAGACTTCAAGCGTTCACCGTAAAAATACTTGCAACTGAAGTTAAGCACTTATCTGATCTATTCAAATGATTTCATATTTGCTACAAATTACTTTTTCTTTATATTTCCCCTAAGAGACAACGAATTTTGTTTCGACACGTGAGCAGGTTCACTACATTATTCGAACTTGGCTCGTTGTAAAAATTCCGCAAGGATATATACGTCCCTGAGGTCTGATAACATTTAATATCAAAATATTTGTTGACGGTCAACCATTGCTCAAGCGATGGAGTTCTCACGTTACGTAGAGCGGGGGTCTCTGGTTGGGGAGGGGTATCGCGGAATGTCCAGCCTTGTACAATACTGGGTGCCGTATTTGAAGTATGCCGCGCTCTGCAAGTTTAAGTTAGTTTTGAAGTTTGCCAAAGAGGACTATTGATGCTACAGAACTATTTTTCTGTCACAACCCAACACTAAATTTCTCATGTTACAAAGTCGGGATCAATTGAACTTGGCGACAACAATACTCGTATACGAGTATTGTCCACAATACTCGTATACATTTAGAATCCTACTGGGCCAAAGTCAAGTACAAGTTTAAAGTTATGAAAGGGGTCTCTGCTGACGCACTGCCGTCCTACCTAGATGAAAGAATGTGGAGAGACAGATGGGGCAACAACACCAAAGATGCATTCGACAACATCTGCCAACACATCGCTGAACAGTATCCTGTGTAGTTAGCAATGAAGACTACAAATATCAAACAGCCCTTTTAAGGGCTACCAAATTTATTCAAAAAGAATCTAACTTGTTGTGCATCAAATAAATAAATAAAAAAGTCAAGCTGAAAAAAAATAAAAAGTCGCTGCCCTTTTGTGTAAATTTTTATGTACTTAAAGTACTTGAATTATGTGGATGTTCCTTCTTTTTTTTTCCTGCGCCATATAATTTCAGATGCTTAGTAGAAATCAGGCTGAAATCTGCCTCACACAAATAATCTCTTTTAAATATTTAAGAGATTCACCCGTTATAATCATGCACGCTTTATTTTTACCAACGATAAAAAAGGATTTTTACAAGTCATACAAGAATAATTTTAAGGGGTTTAACACGCTCCACGAGACCCAAGTCTGTTGAAAGAAGACCAGGTCAAGAGAGAGCCCGGACAGTTGATAACTTGTTACTGATAAATCATTGGCCATATTAGTAAACTTGTTATAAATATATAAGCACTACAGCATATTCAGGCGCGGATGCAGGCGGGGGCGCATCCGGCGCGCGCCCCCCTAAAAACGGATAAAATGTAATTTTTTAGGTTTAATTTTTGTGATTTCTATGAGCTTCCAGGGGGGGG
>JAULBM010022197.1:0-11324 GCA_032357055.1 Geukensia granosissima | reverse complement strand
TTTGATTGCTGTTCTTCATCTCAAAGTCACAGTGAGGCCTTCAACACAGAGTAAAAACTCGCACCTCACTGTAAGTTTAAGACGGCCCCTAGCACCGGTTTGAGCGGAATTCTTTGCTAGACCGAGCTGGTTATTGGACGGAAGTATTCTCCACCTTAAAGCTTCTCAACACGCACAAACAAGCTTACCACATCGCTTTTTCTATATTCCTTTTTGTTAGACCGAGCTGGTTATTGGGAGGAAGTATTCTCCACCTTATTATGACGAAGGTAAAAGATATTGAAACATATAATTTTCTTCATTATTAATCAGCTTGCGAATTCTTGTCAAACATAATCCTATTCGCAAAGTCATCGCCAATATCAGAAACAGAGTCTACTAGCTTCCAGTTAAACCTCCAGTGGTCGACTCTGCTATTGGTGATTACGCCATTTTGTAAGCTTCCTCTCATGGCGGTCATACTTGCTTGTGACGCAATAATTTATTGACGTCAAAACTATTTTGACATCACAATACAGGCGATAAATGTCGGAACATCAATGGCAGAGATGTTTATGTCTGACGAAGGAAGTACTAAACTCTCTGTTTCGGAGATTGAGTCAACGCTTGTGATATGAACTTGTAATAAGATTTTCTAAGTGGTTTAAATTAATGATTATTTTTATACTTATCTCTAGTTGTATGGATTAGTTATTTTCGAAAAAGTACGGATGCACAGGAAAGACAAGATCAGGGATAGAACAAGATTCACTTTGACAAATGTCATACTAAATCTAATAAAGTAAGAGAATCTGTTAAAGTAATTAAAGTTTTATATGATGAGGTTAAGAACTACTATATGGTTTAACGTTGTAATGTGTATTTCTTATATATTTTTTATTATTTAATTATGATATTGGCATTGAACTGGCGTGGGATTGGCATTGAAGTGGCATTAGGTTGGCATTGAAATGGCATGGCTTTGGCACTAAGGTAGTATATAAGAATGTCTGATTTTAGATGAAGGCGAATGGTTGTTGGGATTATTGTGATGATTATTAGGGGATAGTTTGAAGTATTAAGTAATATGTTTTACTGCGTTTTATGCAGGATTGTGAATTCTAAGCAATTATTGAATATTATTATAGTTATTATGTTGTTACTGTGTTCCGTTCTGGCTCTCAGTAGGACGAGGTTCTTGAAATGGTCGGTAACGACCCTGTGTTTCATAACTTTTATTGTGGATAAAGTTGAAATTATGCCTGCTATTTTACGGATTGCCTTTATCAGTTGGTGCTAGCCTCATATAATTTTAACCGCCTTTGTGGTGTAATCGTTAGCGTGCTCGCCTCGCGAGCGGGAGGTCGTGGGGTCGATCCCCGGCCGGGTCAAATCAAAGACTTTAAAATTGGTATTTGCTGCTTCTCCGCTAATCACGCAGCATTTAGGAGTAAGAGCATATACTCATCGGCCCAGAGACGGAATAGTGTGTCTGTGTAAAGTGGCTTGTCTCCTGTGGACTGTTGCTTTCGTGAGCTAGCACGTTAAAAATCCGGCTCAGCGTGTCGGTCTTGTACAAGACAGAGTTTATCATCATCAATTATTTATATGCTCTCGTCCTGACTATGCATGAAATACTTGCCACTGGACGATAAGCACATTCAATCAATCAATCATATAATTTCATACGGTTAACTGGAAACTGTGTTACAAATATTGTAAATATGATTATGCTACAGATGTAAATATTTAATAAACATTTTAAATAAAAGTTTTTCTTATGACATTGTCATCTTTAATGAGCTTCCATATTCCTGATTATTCATTACCGGCCAACCTCCTGACAATCAAAATACAGAGGAAGATGTAAATGAAATGCTAATTAACAGCATTTTGTCTATTTTGGTGTACCTTTATTCCCTCAGACGTCCAGTTTTCCAATGGTCACTGACTTTGATTTCCTGACCTGCTTCTTCACTCACTTGGTGAACACCTTCCTAATATCTAAATCAGAAAGAAGACTGACATCTATACTTTTTTGTAATATTTGCTGTCGCTACATATATCTATTTTTCATGCACAATGCCCGATTAAGTGATTATCTTCATATAACCTATCCAAAGGATCTTTATAATAATAAAAATTACTTTATTTTTAGAGAATAATATAGTAAAGATATCTTTATCCACAAAATGTCCTTGAATACACTTACAAACAAAGTACAAATGCAAACAATAAATACAAAAAAGTGTCACTTTACGAATAACTTTCAAGTAATCAAGATATATGCATAGAATTTTTATTTAATAAATATTAAATTAAAAGTGGGTCAAGTACATGTGTCAGACAATTATGAAAGTGATGGAAGTCAATCCCATTCAACGGCCCCATTACTCAATTGTTCAATTCCTAAATAAAACAATATCAGCTCCCCCTGTGTATGGGTTGTTAAATTCATATTAAAAGAATTCAATAAAGATAAAAGAGGGACAGAAATCGTTAAATCAGAAGTTAGACAAATCCATGGCAAAGACAATAATAAACGAAAGACAAAATTGTATGCACATCACTATATTGACAACTAAAGCTAGAGTAACACAAACACTATAGTGTGAGTTCAGTATAACTTTCTTTAAACAGGTGCTTAACCTGCAAGTGGAGAAACCGAACGACCTCTCATACTGAGGCCGTCCTCGATGTGGGTTGGGGACAGGTGAAAAAAAGAGATAATCACAAAATTCTGTAACGTTCTTTTCCTAAATCATCTGTAAAAGCTTAAACAAATCTCATACGTTTTAAGAGAAAAACAGTTGAGAATACATATAATTGAATAATTACATGATATATAAGCTCTAATTATGACAATCACAACAAATAGAAAGAATGAACATATAATCTCCAAACGTATATATGCACTTTTCTCTAGCAGGTATGTGAATGGGAAATAAACTATCAAACATGTTATTTCAAATTAAGGTGAATCAACTAAAAAATACTGCAACGTTTGTCTTAAAAATAAATATTGCACTCCAAACTCGAAAAGAAGCTGGACAATAAATGAATGAACATTTTAATCAGTAGATAATTTAGTACATTTCTAAAAAGATGGCAAACAAGAAAAAAATCTTAATATTTTGTTTCAAAACGATATACACATAAAAATGCATTTTTAACTATTAATACCTTATTTATATATCGATAAAAATGGCAACTGAACCTTCAATTACAATTTTCTTCCGTTTAAGTGGGCACCAGATACTTACAGAGATGGGTTTTAAAATTATGCATTAAACCTTACAAAGGGCAGGTGATAGTGTTAACATAACAGCGGGCATTTTTGTATATTTTTTTTGAATGTGTATTGTGTCGTTCTTAGTCATACGGAAAACGTGTGTTGTTGTGGTTTTCATTGATAGCAATTTCCGACCATTAAACTACAATTTTGAGGGGCAATAAAGACATTTTGATGTTTTCTTCTGTTAGTATATGTATTGATAAAAAATAATAATGAATAATAAAAATTTAATTGGGTCTATCTGAAGTTGGATTTTCGTGTTACTCCAGCTTTCGATTTCAGTGTAGTGTTGTGTGTTCTATGTTTTCCTTTCGTTTCATTTTGTTGGCCATGGTCTTGTCTGTCTTCCGACTTAACGATTTCTGTCTGCCCCTTTGGTATCTTCGAATTCCTTATACTTTAAAGGGGATATTCTCATAATGCACGACTTTCTGACTGACAGTTTTTGTAAAATTTGTTGAGCGAGTTTTTCAAAAGACCGTCGGCATTCCAATCGGCACAAATTGTGCGCCCCCTACTAGCTAAATTAATTTTGTACTCGTATGAAGCCGAATTCATACAGAGTTTCCTCCGAAATAACAAAAAGAAATTGGCCAGATCGTTTAATTTTACTTTTCGTTATATCGATTATGTTTTGTCATTGAATAATCTTGCTTCAGCAAACATCTCCAACAAATATATCCCAGCGAACTGGAAATTAGGAAGACAACAGACTCAACAAAATCTGCTTCATACTTACTTTTATTGTTTAAAATTGACCAAAAGACAACACTTGTTGCTAAGATTTACGACAAACGGGATGAATTCAACTTTCCTATTGTAAACTTCACCTGTATATGTGGCAATATTCCTGCTTCCCCTGCTTCTCCTGTTTTGTAGAGGATTTCGTTTTATCTTTTAATATGTTTCAAATTTGTCTTGTTTGTTTGGACTATGAACTTTTGATCTCTGACATGGGTATTCTACACTGGACCTTTATCACTTTCTGATTTGAATGCATATTCGCAAAATATTTATTATTATTCTGAAAGTAAATTTTTGACTTTGTTATCATTTTGATTTTGTATTAAATTAAACAAAATTGATAAATTTTCAACTTTTCAATTTTTTATTTAATTTGTTTGCCTACATTTAAGATATGTGTCACTGAACATATTTGTTTTAACATGCACATTTTGCAAGTAAATATTGATTTTTGTTATATGTATGTTTGTCAATTTTGCCAAATCTTATATCAAGTATTTTCTTTTGGGGCGAAGTACCGACCACTACATGCCATGGAGATGGAGCATGTGTTTTAATATGCTGATATGCGTAGTAGAGCTACACTGCAGCTCACTGTCTACAATCTGATTGACAGTAACATTGATAGGGAGAATTAATGTATAGCGAGTGTCCATGAAATCAACAGGCAACTCAAATTGACACTTTTATTTCTTATTTTCCATTCATTTGTATTTTGTTGTCTCCAGAGAGCCTGATATCTAGCATTATTATCGAAGCAATCGGTAACCCGTTTGCATAAACTCTCAAAGGAAACATTATTTTCTTTAGCAGTCATAAATATTACGAAACCCTTACGTATTTTGTTATGTAGATTCAGATCAACCATAAAAGCAGTGCTGATGGTAAATTTAACGTTTATGTTCCGATCTACAGTTTCAATATTTCGTGGTTTGTTTTTGCTAGTCAGATCTTATTTAATTTCTCCAACACGTGATTATTAATGTTTTAATTGTTGTCTAATAACGAATACTCTAAATGAACAACTAAGTATTTCGATAATAGTTCCAATAATATAATAAAAAATATTAAGAACACCAATACGCTTTAGGGTACGAGATTATGTGTTTAGGAAGATTATCTGAATGAAAGAACAATTATACTAACTTGAAAGGTTCTGCAACATAAAAGAATTCTAAGATACCAAAGGGACATAAAATCAGAAGACAAGATCCTGGCCAACAAAAAAGATACGAAAGACAAACAAAGTACGCACAACACTTCACTGAATACTAAAGCTGGAGTAACACAAACCTTAAAAAAACATGGTGAGTTAGGTGCTCCGGAAGGGTAAGCAACTCCTGCTCCACTGGTGGCATCCGTCGTGTAACGCAATAGACAAAGCCGGAGTATAGTTGCAATCGGTGTTAGTCTCAAATGGTATAAGAACAAATTTGTTGTCACGACAGTTTGAAGATATTTCGTATCTGTCACCAAATCATGATGGCGAACGAAAAAATTCCGAAGTGATGACTTTAATCTTTCCTTAAGAAAACCTTGTTCAGAAGCTTTCTTGTCCGCAGAGCCCTCTATCAAGAAAATCCTCATGAAGCACACGCCCTGGAGTAACGTTAACGCTAGGAGTGAGAAATATACACTCTGTATGCAGGTGCGACTGGAATGTTGGTAGACAGAAAATTTAAATGGGAAAATCAGTCAGCTCTCTTGTCGTTTAATTTTATTTAAACCCGCCGTTATTAGGGATTACTCGGACGTGTAAATAATTACAACATACTGTTAACATACAAAAATATATCATAATATACTGAATTATCTGAAAATAACATTATCCAATTTAATACAGAAACAAATGTGTGAAAACATGTATATAAAAAAATATATTTTGAATTTATTTTACAAAAAGAACTTTGACCACAATTGAACAGGTAGGTGGAGGATAGAATAATGAAAATTGCCTATTTTCCCACCCATAAATCGTGAAATATCGTTAACAATTGTTACATTAATACAATAATTTAACGCTATACTAAGCGAAACGCGTTAAATTTTTTATATCAATAGGTCAAGGTTAAAGCAGACCCTTCTGTTTTTAAACTGTCATTGTTGAATAGGATATATCCGGTCAACAGAGTCACCAAAGGACAGGGGTCGTTTAGTTGCCTTTTTTGGTTCAAGAATTTTGCTAAAAAATGAGAAGTGTCTAAAATCTTCTATTTTTTATCGTTTGTGTGGAAAGGTGTCTATGAAAATAAAATCCAACAGTTTATAACGGTCACATGGCACATAGAAATTGCTTTAATTGTGAAAATACAATTTTGTCGATTTTGATATAGATCGCATAAAACATCACAAACAAACCTTACTCGATTAAAGTTCTATCAAGAACAAATATTTCGCCTACATATCTTTTCAGTGATTTTGTGCGGACATATGCATTTTGAACAAAACACCTCCAAAAAGTTGGTATTTTTATAGATAATGTTTAATTCTTGTTGAAATAGTCAAATGTGCTCTGTTGCTTTGTCAAAATCATGAGTTTTAGATACGAATAATTTAAAGACAGTTATTAAATAGAATTTTCACATGAACTAATTCTTTTGTCATAAAATCTAAAATTGGGACAAGCATGGGCCTTAAAGTACCTAATCCTTTAGAATTATTCAGTGAAAGAACTTCATTAATATAGCGGAATTTTTTGTGTCTTCAAAAGGCTCTGTGTGAAGTTAGTTTCATACGAATAACGGAATAAGTCGGAGAGAAGGGTTGCACGGGTGATCCTCATTGGAGGCCGACAGTCTGTTGAAAAAAACGTAGGCCAAACATGATAAAGATATTGTCAATCAAAAAACATAGTATTCTGCAAAAGTCATCTTCAGAAAGCTTTTTTATTAGAATCAGAGTGGTTAATTACAGAATAGAACCAAATATTTGTTTCAGCGTTTTCCCAAAAAACAAAACGAAAGACAACCAAGGCTTTTATTTTTGTTCTTTAAGTTTTGAATTGGGAAGAGTAGTAAATAGGGCAAAAACATAAAATGTTTTGATGCTACTGCAATGGAAAGGGACCTTGATTTGAGGCATTCTAACAGATTTTTGGAAGTTTTTTAGAATCCACATTTGATTCAAGCCAACCCTAGAATGGCTAGTTTCACAGTAACTCTGGAGCCCGTTCTTTACTGCTGATAAAATTACTGTCAGTAAATTGGGAAAAGGTTGATAAATATCAAAATTCAGCATATTTATTCAACGATGGAAAATGTTTTATTATTGTATGTTAATTCGGCCTGTAGATACATCGTTTCGAATTCTAGTGACAGACTGGAAAGGAAAGGATCGAAG
This sequence comes from Geukensia granosissima, assembly GCA_032357055.1. Lineage (NCBI taxonomy): Eukaryota > Metazoa > Mollusca > Bivalvia > Mytilida > Mytilidae > Geukensia > Geukensia granosissima. Next base: position 3,967 of record JAULBM010022197.1, on the reverse strand, counting down.
GTTTTCCATCTTGTGAAAATTTATACCATAAAGTACGAGATTTGCTTGCATAATGAACATCATTTCAGATACTCAATAAAATCCCCACATGAGCAATTTGGGTGTTGGTCCAAGCAAAATTACTCTTCAATATTTAGATTATGCTCGATCAATTATAGTCCTCATTTTTCCGTTAAGTAATAAATGACAGTATATCAAGCTAAATTATAATTTATCTTCATGCCACAATTTGGTGTTCTGGGCTGTCCTCTATGCCAATTTTTTGTTGAAATAATTCTTCATCAAAAAATCTGTTTCTCTTTTAAATGAAATGGTGAATTAAATAATTTTCTCAAAGCCAGTGAATTAACAGAGATTTATTGTTTATGGTAATACAATTCACTTCATTTCTGAAGTTATGTAACATACTATTAAATTTCCATTTTTCGGAATATAATTGATATGCTTTAAGGGATTTGCTTTCTTGCAAATATTTTAATTTTCCAGACAAACAGATGAAGTATTATATGTGATGCTCTGGTACACCGAAGGATCAGTACAAGCATTTGAGTGGAGCACAAAAACAATATGCGGAACAGTCAATCCAAACTGTCACTGAGCAATACAACGTGTTTCCTTCTTGATATGAGTTAGAAAGATGAATCAATTATCTCCTCACCCCAACCAGGGTTGAGCATATTCAGTTTGTCCATATTGTTATGTAACACAAGAAACCCTCTTGCTGAACAATGAAAAGTATTGCCAACATGCAAATTTAAATTTCATATCTAGATATTCGATAATTTGTAAGATTTCATTCAATGGAACAATCTTATTAGTTTCTGTCTTGTTTTTCAAATAGAATGTAGAAAATGATAAAAAGAAAATATGACTAAAATTTCATATGATTCAAAGTGTTTCCAACCGTTTAATATATAGGGGTGTAAACAATAAAGGTCACACAAAGCAAGTATTATTCCGCTTCAAAATCATGCAAAGACCCTAAAAAGTGATACACCCTATGACACAGTACACATATTTATTTTCTATACTTTAATACTTTAATTTTAATATCATTTAATGGTCAAACATTGGCAATGGAGATTTTGCCCGCGAAATTTGCAAATGTTTCATTGTGAAAAAAAGTTACCTTCCCTGATTGGACTTACCGGACATTTGTTTTTTTTTTTTTTTTTTTTCAAATAATTCACAATTTGAATAAAATCTTGTGAAATTAGCGATGGTCGTTTTATTTTACCTGCGCTATTTTGACATTGTTTTGTCACTGAACAATCCTCGATTCAGTGACCATTTCCACCAAATCTACCCTAGCAAATTGGAAATTAAAGACAACACACAATCCATTTAATCCGTTTTATTCTTTAACAAAGAGATTACACTTATATCTAAGATTTACAACTAACGGGACGATTTTAACTTTCCTATCGTTCACTCGCTGTAATTATTAGTCAATATTCTTACTCAACTGCCTGTTGGTTTTATGTGTAGCAGAATATATTAATATATGCCCTCGTGCCTGTTACAAGTACGAGTATTTTCGATTTGGCGTTAAACAAGATTAAGGAACATGACACAGGGGCCTCCTTTTCGAAGCACCGGACCCTAGTCCTGTTTTGTAAAAGTCTGAAATTGTTGATACCATGCTGAACCAAAAAAAATCTTAAATATGCTGTACAATAAATGTCATTTATATGTTTTTTGTAATATTTGATGTCGTTTTAGGACTTGCTTCACAAATACAAAACAATACTGTTTTGCATTTTATTTTGAACGGTAAACGTTTTTAAAAAATGTGTTTTTACGTTAAACTTACACAATAAAATTCCAAATATTAATTTAAAATTGAAGTTAAAATTAAAAGATAAATTTGGCTTTTGAATATTTGTTATCGTGTCTTTCTGGCATATATATTTCACGTTTTTTATATATGTTTAGTTAAATTCTCTGAAGAGATAAAGGTACCGAAAAGATCCATGTAAAGATTTATTTTGTCGAGACTAAAAGTTTAAATTAATATCCCAAGGGATGATGAACTAATTGTGCACTGAAGAAATAAAAGATTAAAGTAAACGTGTTTTATAATCATTACTGTAAATGTTGAGATGTAAATTCTGCATGTTGGAATGGAAAGGACTATTGGTGGTATAGGGAGTTTAAAATACCCAAATTAGTGGAGCACGAGTTGCTTACCTGTATACCCTTGCGTAGCACCTGATCTTTCCTTGGTTTTTGTAGGGTTCGTGTTAGTCATGCTTTAGTTTTCAGTGGTGTGTCGTGTGTTCTATGTTTTTCTTTCGTTTTATTTTGTTGGCCATGGTCTTGTTGTCTTCCGACTTAATGATTTCTGTCTGTCCCTTTGGTATCTTCGAACCCCATCAGTGATACAAGATGTATGGCCCCGTTCCTAAGTGTTTGATTCATTTACATGCCATTTTCTGAAAGTTTTAGAAACGGAAACTGACTTTTGTGAATAGTTAATCGATTGTAAATATTCCAAAATTTTGCTGAACCTAACCAATTGAAGAAATTATTTCTCCCTGAACTTTCTTTTTAAAGCCTGTTTTCAAACAGTTAGTCTAAATTTCGCTATTTAACCCAAAATTGACATTAAGGACACTCACAATAACATAAAATTTCTATGGATGGTGTCCTCATGTTGTCTTCGCTGTTTAAGCGCTATACCTTTTTGGTTCTGAGTGTCTTCATTAAAACAAATTCAAACAATGAGAGAAAATAGCAAGAATTATCGCTACATTTTTTTGTCAGTTTGATTACTCTTGGCTATAAAATATAGATTATTAGATAAGTCATGATGACGACCAAAGCATATCCAAACCGATGACTTGCTTCCACAAGAAATACTTGGTTGAGTATCAATAAAATTCTGATAGGAAGCATAATTCTTGAAGTACCGTATCAATTAATAAATATATAATTCATATACAAACCAATTTTCCTATTGTTTAGTCTCTACTTGTACCCTAGACCAATCTTCATATCTTTGGGTCCCTACCTGTGCTGAAAACAATTCTTCCAATTGTTTGTTGCCAACCTGTACTGAAAATCTTAGTGGTCACTGGGGAGGTTGTAGTGTGCATTAAAAAATGTTGTTCTACTTTTACGACACACTGTCTAGACAGTCATAGATAATTTGAAAGATGTAACAAGAATAAGAAAAAAAACATAGTATGTTAAAAATATAATCCATTGCCTTATCATGTCAGGATATCTAGACCAACCCATGATTTTCTTTGGTTGTTTATTCCCCGTGTCCGACATACAGAGTCATTGTTCGTGACATGAGTTTTCTTTTATCCTGTCACGAACGATCAATGTATAAAGGAGTATTGTTATATGCCGTTTACAACCACGATGTTCAAAAGAATTTTTTGCGGTAAAATATAAATTAATCTGAAGATAAAGGGAGATACGAAGGCCTAGCAATATATAAGAAAATGAAAAGATGGGGAGTAAATTTCAGAAAGACTGCAATCAACAAAGAGAAAAATTTACAAATCTAGAGGTCTCCACAAGGCCTTCAACAATGGAAGTCCACTCCATGTGAACATGTTGAAAGGCTCTAAATCGCCCCAAATAAAACATCGTGTATGCGTAAAATGATACTGAATATTATCAAAAATATGGTGGAGTTAAACTAGTTAAGTGGGTACCCAACCCTCCCCAATGAGTGGTCAAAGGAAAAAATCAAAGAAAACAAAAGCAGTAACAGACGAATTATAAAGATCAAACGGAAAGTCAGCAAATCCGGTTAACGATTATCTTTTTAACAATAAATACTAGTATACTGAAAAAAAGAAGTAAAAGAAGAAGATAAATTTGCTCGCAGTGACTGAAAGAAAACTCAGACTCAGCCTTTCATTGATTGATTGTTTTATTGTTGTTTAACGTCCAGTATTCAGGACGAAAACAAGTTAAACAATACATCAATATGTAGACTGTGAGCAAG
>JAULBM010022186.1:0-11324 GCA_032357055.1 Geukensia granosissima | reverse complement strand
GAAATTCAATGTTTTGCAAATTACAGTAAAAAAGTTTTGCAAATTTCAAAAATGTGTTGTTCATTTTGGTCGTCTTTCCTTGACATCCGGTTTCCAGTCTTGCAATTTGACCTTGCAAATAAACCATTTTTACTTTTCTGCAAAATCGTCAAAACTGCAGTAACTTTACTCCCATCAACATAACGATTGAATGTAACGTTTCTTTTTTTGACTAGTATACTTTATTTACTACTTTTATTTCTTCACACTAAACTAATTTAATCCCACCACATGTCTCATGTGCCTGCCCCAAGTCAGGCTTTGTAGTCATAGGCTTGTTTGTATTTGTGTTCTATTATTTATTTAAGGTATATTATTTAAATATTCAAGTATATAGGAGCAGTACTATTTACATAAACATTGTTTTGGAGGGATTTTGAGCTTTTCACAAGAAATGTGTTCCATCCTCGTTGATTTGTAAGTTTTGCTGGTGGAACATTGGTCCCCGAGGGTATTCACCAGCCCAGTTGTCACGAAATTTATCAAATTCACGGAAATTGGCTGCATTTGCTAAAATTCTAAAACACTTAAAAAACAAGTAAAGCACTTAGTAGTTGTCCCTGCCGTCGGATTTGGTTTCCCATTTCGATTTGTTTGAATTTGAGTGCTTCTTTTGCTATATTTGGATCTTTGACTTCCTATGTTTCTGTTCTAATGCTACTGATGAGAGGTTACTCCTTGAAATGTACCCCCCCCCTGAGAACGGCCGCGGTATAAAAATAGGCCGTTCAGTTTCTCCGCCTGCAGGTAGAAACCATGCTTAATAGGCGTCCGTTAGTTCGAGCGGGATGTATAAATTCTCGAACTCCCTTCTCAAAGGTGGCGCCGGGGTAAGAATAGGCACTAGGTATCAGTGTCCTGGTGGCACTAGTCCTCTAAAAGGGGAGTCCCTGATTGTGAGGATGCATAAATTCACAGTCCGCAAAGAGGGAGACGTTAAAGACGCCCCGTGTTTAGGAAATGTCACTCTTAAGCACTTTAAAGACCCCTTGTAACAGTTCATTTTGAGTGGTCCGTAGGCGGCCAGTTACAAGGCTAAATTTTCCTCCCCTATCCTACCCGCAGTTTTTCCAGTGGCAGTCTAAAAGTCCCTCCCTTACCGGTCCCTTGCTCACAGTCTACATATTTGATTTATTGTTTAACTTGCATGAAATATTTGCCACTGGACGTTAAAAAACAATCAATCAATCAATTATACTTCTGTTTCTTTTGCTGTAAGCGTTTATTTTAAACATATATTTTAAATAAATTTTAAATGTATAAGTCACAAAACAGAAAACATACTCCTAGATGATTAATTTTAATATTTTACTAATCCAAAACATACGACTAATAGCTTATTTGATGCGTATACATATTTCAAGTTGACTTAAAAGTCAAATGCTCTATGGAATACCTTATTTGGTATCCTGATAAATATATGATATGAAAACAAAAGTATTTAAGTTGTAAATGAAGAGATAAATAATAATATTTACAAGTTGCTAAAGAAACTTTTGGCCATGCTGTTTGCTTTTGAAAGACTTTTTAACAGAAAACTTGCAAATAGCGCCGTGATCAATAAAATATTAAACTTAACTTATCCCTTTCATGGTTTTTCATGAATTGTTAATATATATCTTGCACTTTTGTAAAAAAAATTCGCTCTCCTTCACTTTCGTTTCAAAGGTATTTAGTTTTCAACAGATAATTGCAAAGCGATGATTCAGAGCTAAACAATACTAGCTGACGTAATTTGATCGTGGTTGCTTTGTTTTGTCCGTATTTGAGAGTAAATGCTTAAATATGGACTTTTAAACAAAACTGTACGAACTGTCGAGCAGATGTTTTAATTATCTTTGTCATCACAGGGCATTTAGTACATTAACCATTTAGCAAACAATGGCTTTTCAATATCTGCTCGTTTAGTGAAGTGTATTTAGATTTGTATTATGATTTTTTTTAACACAGGTTATTAATATCAATCCATTAACAATCAAGTGAATATGATCTATTATTTGTGACGCTCAAATATATTGCTTGTAGTTATGCATCGTGATTCTAATAATTTATTCATAATCTAATTGTGTTTCCTTAACACGGTTGCCTGGTGTTTACTCGATGATTAATTTGTGGAATCGAATCTTTAGAACTTCTATGTACTTTATGTGTTTATGCATGTAAGTTTAATGTTTTAACACATTTCAGTGTGTATTGCATCATTTACTTCCTGTCGCATATTACATATGTATAAACTTGTAAAGACTAGAAACTACCATTACGCGTTTTTGGACAGGCTTGAAATAATAGGAGGTTTTTCAGTAATAACAACAATTCTTTCTTTTAAATATTTCAAATATATAAAATAGTCTTATTGTGCAGAATAAAGCTTATTCAAACTTACTTTCAAAAATTTTTACTTTGTGATAAAATGTAATAAAAACAAGAAAAAGAACATCTATGGACATATACCTTGCACCGCTTATTTTGTGTACGTGTTTACCTCATAGCACTGCTTTCTTGTGTACTTGCAAAGATTTTGTAGACACAAATATCATATTTCAATGTCCTTAATAACATATAACCAACTATCATCACAAACGTACCCTTCTTGGGACCTGTAAAAGTTTAAATTCGATTGTCATTTGATAGGTGGCTGTCTCATAGACAATCATGCCACATCTCCTATTTTTATATTTGTTATTTTATAATGCACAAGTTCTAATTTAATATTTATTCTGTAAACAGTTTCATTTATAATTTTACCTCGTGCACTTATTAAGGGAAAGACAGTTGTTCATTCAAGTCCAGTGTAGAATACCCATGTGTGAGATCGAAGTGCATAATCCAAAGAGAAACGACAATTTGAAACAAACTAAAAGATAAAACGAAACTAATGAGAACAAATGCTTCTTTACAAAACGGGAGTGGGATCAGGTGTTCCGGAAGCGTAAGCATCCCTTGTCCAGCGCTCAACACCCGTCATGGAATTATTTAATTCTAATCCGTGGTAATGTCAATCCGAGAAGAGCTATACTGATTGCTGAATTACCAACCTGTTGTTGTCCATGAATAGTTGAGATACACTGATACTATAGGGATAAAATCGGGATGTTAATACATATGTTGCAATAAATTCAATTCCTATTTAGCGGTAAACTTCAATATAAATATCCAAACTGAACATTATTTTATATGGTTAAAGAAGTCGAATTAATTTTTGATAATATACATTTAACAGTTTAAAAGAAAGAATACGGAATATATGTAGTTTCATTGTTATCATATATAAAAACCCACACCCGGATTCAAAAAACTGCCTTTTAGACGCAGAATTGACAACCCACCGTGCACAAAACCCTTGTTGAAGGCCTTGTGGAGAGCCATAGATTTGTTAATTACTTTGTTTTTTTTTTTCGTGGTTGGAGTGCAGTGTCTTTTGACATTTATCATATCTTGACCAAAATATTCATACATAAGAAATACATTTAATAAAACTGCAATTTGGCACATAAAACATTCGTTCTTATTTAAAACTCTTAACAAAACTCGGTTGTAAATAGTTAAGAATACACAGAAAATTACATAGTTTCACGAAAACTATTCAAAGCAAACTGAAAATCTTAATCTTAACACACACTTTAGGCATTAAATTGTAAAATACATCACTGCAACTTATGTTGTGTTGCATTATAAGAATTTTAACCCACTTTTCTTATATGAAAGTAAAAGCACTATGTGGATGGGAAAAAGATTAGGACAGAAAAAAAATCCTGTGTGAAAACATGTTAGATTATCCTTCATGTGGCAAAAAATTGCGTAATTTTCCAACGCTTATACAGTTTGTATCACTCAAGCTTTTTATCTCAGTGTTATGTGTTCTGTGTTTGTCTTTTGTTTTAATAGTTTATATGTCATGGTCTTTTCGATCTTCTAAATGAACGATTTTCGCCTGTTTCTATTGGTATTTCAAATTCTTTTTGAATTTTTTTTTTCAACAGCACGGTATTGGAAATACTCACAAAGATTTGATATATAATAAAATGGTTAAAGCAGGAATATAATTAATTATGTTCCAGAACAACTTGCACATTCTAATATTCTACTAAGTATCACCAATATTCTTGGTATAATCATGAATTTTATCATTCTCCCTGTTGATTTTCTCAGTATCATAGTTCTTTATATCATTTTACTACAGTAAGTTTTAATAGTGAATAATAAGCTGATTTAAAAAAATTGAAATAAAAAAAAAACCAAAATCAAGAAGATTAAATTCGAATGCCATTTGGTGGATGACTGTCTCATAGAGAACCATGCCACATCTCTTTTTATATCAAACTATACAAAAAAATTCGAAAATACTAAAAGGGCAGGCAGAAATCATTAAGTCGGAAGACAGACAAGACAATGGCCATCAAAAGACATACAGAGAACACACAACAATACACTGAAAACTAAAGCTGGAGTAACACGAACCCTACACAAACCAGGGTGAGTTCAGGTGCTCCGGAAGGGTAAGAAACTCCTGCTCCACTAGTGGCACCCGTCGTGTTACTCAGTAGTCAAAGCCGGTGAATAGTCACAATCAATGTATCAATGTAGTCACAACCGGTATAGAAACAGATTTGTATTCATGACAGTCGGAAGATATCCATTGTCATCTGTGAAATGGATATTTCGTAACCATTTTTCTGAAAAGAAATTCGAAGATACCAAAGGGGCAGACAGAAATCGTCAAGTCGGAAGACAGAAAAGCCTATTGCCAAAAAATGAAACGAAAGACAAACATATCTTAACTTAAACCTGTTAAAATCTGTCATTAGTGTTTCGTATCATAGTTTTACCATCAAAAACCTTCGGCGAAATGTATTAAAAATTAGTTAAACCGATCTGTAGAAAATCTGATAACGTAAGAAACATGGCACTAATTAGCAGTTATTGGTTCTGATTGAGTGATCTAGAAAAATTTAATTTGAAAATTTTAGAAAAATAAAATGTAACTGTTAATGATTGATCTACGAAATACATTGTTTTAACAATTCTCTCCCGATCTATGAAGTGTATTGTGATAAAAATTCTTTCCCAATCAGGAAATTGTAATAATTGATTAATGAAGTTTTATGTAATAACAATTTTTTCCTGATCAAGTAACATATATGAAATCCAAAGAATAGTATTTTTTTCTGATCTTCATTTAAACAAAGCCACTAAATTTCATTTGTTTCATATTGCAATATTTGCTTAATCATGCTTCATCTATGCTTTGTGCTGAGCGTCCTATTTCATCAGAAATCAAGCACGAATTCAGTTAACAATTCTTGTTTTAAATTGGTCGATCAAATTTATATAGCTATGTATATAGGAAAAAATGTAATAAACTCTACAAAAGGCAATTAATGCATATGCAAAATTTGACTTCTGGTCATGGTTGCTTTAATCCAGAGGCGAATTTCAAGAGTGCAATGCGTGCTGGCCTCGAGTGCATGGGTTCACTCCCCGACCGGGTCAAACCAAAGACATTTAAATTAGTATTTGCTGCTTCTCCGCTAAGTACGCAGCATTTAGGAGTAAGAGCAAAGACCTCTCGTGAGCAAGCACGCTAAAAATCCGACTTAGCGTGTCGATCTAGTACAAAGTAGGTTCACTCATTATCATCATTCATTAACATGCTATCATCCTGGATATACATGTAATATTTTACCCGCATAACGTAAAGCAAATATCATTCAATCAAATGACTACATACAAAAAGAGTTTTTGTATGGAGACGAATCTGAAGTTGAGAATTGTTGAATATCTAGTAAAAATAAATGTTAAGTACATATCGAATTTTCGTAAAAATCTGACCGAATATGAAAAACCAGATTTTGCCAAATTGTGAAACAAAAAATCAGAGAGAGCCGATATTTAACTGATCCGTTAATGATAACCTCATCTCGATAAAATACGGTAGGTGGTTTAGAATTTGTTTATCTTTTGTAGTTTTATTGACCTTGTTTATCTCTTGGTCCCTTCTGAATTCCTTGAATGATTGACACATGTAATGTTCACGATTTGATGACGATATAGGATTTTGGCGTATAACATATATTTCTGTGTATTAATTATTAATGTGCGAGCATGTATTACAAAGAAGTTTTTGATTAAAACGGGTTTCTAAAAGGAATTCGAAGATACCAAAAGAACAGACATAATTCGTTATGTCGGAAGACAGACAAAATCATGGCCAACAAAAGACAAAGAAAGACAAACATAGAACACACAACACTACAATGAATACTAAAGCTGGAGTAACTCAAACCCTTCAAACACCAGGATGAGTTCAGGTGTTCCTGACGGGTAAGCATTTTCTGATTAACTAGTGGCACCCGTCGTGTTACTCAGTAGTCAATGCCGGTGTATAGTCACAATAGATGTGAGACACAACCGGTATAGGAACGGATTTGTATTCACAAATTATGTGTTCTTTACTGTATTAATAATTACAAAAATGTTCCATCCATTCATAATCACTGATTAGAAAGCTTATATTGCGATATCTATTGATCTGAAAACAGAATAGGTCAAATGAGCAAAATTGCCATTAGAAGCAGCAACCGAACAAACGAAAGAAAATAAATTTGTTAAATTGGTATGAATTGCACATGTATGCAACTACTGTGCGTCATTTGTGAAACTCCTGGATTACAGATAGAGTGAATTTTTATTGATTTTAAGCACTATTACCACACATTAATGCAAAGTCAATAAGTAAATAAAATGAAAAAAAATCCTACAATCCTAACCATCTGCCGAAATCTTATAATCATGGAACCAATAATAAATGATTATTATTCATGAGTGCAGAAGGAAGTGTCGAAAGGTGTTGTGGTCACTCCGCTTGTATTTTGACAAGAACAAGTTATTTAAAGGATCATTTTAAACCTTCACGTCTTCAACAAAGATCTACACCGTAAGGCAAGCAGTAAAAAAACCCAAAGAAATGCAAGAGACAACTTAACAAAACTTACTCGGAAAAATAAAGATTACAATCTAAATCAGGTAACAGAAAAAAAAAATCACAGGACTTAACGTTTCATGTTTTGGACAGTCAAGTAAAATTAAAGCCGTTTTTAAGTGTTTATGTGCACTAATTACCCCTGCCTCTCTAAACTGAGACAGTAGTTAAATTTAGTCAAAGAATCAAAACGTCTTATTTTTTGGCTATTTACTCCCCATTCTGTTAAAATAAAGTTCTTCTATATAATACGACGGGGCAGAAGCAATGTTACCAGAACAGTTTAATCAATAAGAATTACGTATATTTAGCTGAAAAGCTTTCAAGTTGATTAAGATTTTCAATAGCAAATACATTTGAGGTTTTCTGTCCGAATTAAAAGTTTGTTCTTCAAAAGTTACATTATCTAATATTGCATTTAACAAAAATAAACGCGTTCATGACATTTGCAGAGTAAGGAATTATATGACCATTTTTATATTAATTGTGATGGAACTCAATGGTTTATTTTCTACAAAGAAAAAAACAATTCAAAGAGAAATCCTTTGATAAAATTGGTTAAGGTAAAAGTTAAAGATACTCAAGAGAAAGAAAGAAATGGAACATACTTGTAATATGCATATTAATGGGGTTATTGTCAATGACTGCAAACTGACAGAGTTTGAACTTAAGGTCGCATTTCGTTGAGATAAAGTTCTGTATCCTTGCATTTACTACATATCTTTATTCGGCTTATTGTTTTTGTTTATTTTAAAGAGTAGTAAGGACGTTGACCAGAATGCGGACATTGTGCAATAATATCCGAGTACTTTGAACTGTTTAGAAAAACTTAATCTTCGCGCGTATAATCGTTGACAAAAATGTACATAGAATTATTATGATGACACGCTCTCAAATTGATTAAAAAGGACATAAATTTAACCCGGGATATCGGCTTAATTTCATATTCAATTTTAGTTTAACAATATTTTATTTATAATATTCGACAAGTAAGTTATCAACATGAGCTATGATACAGTGAGGATTCAGAAACAAGCTTAAAGCTTATATTAATCCGTTTCCAAGATATCAATGACAAACAGCTATTCACATATACATGCTCGTATAATATTCAATTTTGTTGATACAGATAAAACAAAAGCAACATAACTAAATCTTAACATCTATCAAATAAAAATGTTCGCATATCCATTTTAAATACAACACTTTAAATCATTTTGAAGAAACAGTTCAACTAATAATTATTTTTATAGAAAAAATAACAGACAACTTTATTTTTGTTTTGACAAAATGATGAAAATTTTATAAAAATAAATACTGTATTATTAAAAGACGGTAACTGTTGTGTTTAAAAACATTTTCTCAGCAGCTTATTACTGTTTAAAAAAAAATCAAATATTCCAAAAATGGATTTTTAGCGCAATTTCGCTTTTACCCTCTGTTCGAAAAGATTCCCACTATATTGCATAGACAGTATAGATCACCCAAAGTCAATCGAACATGTATTAGAATATTCAGTGTAAAAATACCAAAGTTTTATCAATATTATGAATTAATCTTGTTGTGTACGTATTACAAGGAGTAACCTCTTTCAGCAGCATTGTACCCGAAACACGAGCGAAATACAAAATACAAGTTGACCAATGTGAATAAATATGGGAAGTTTAGATATCACATATGTATATTTCAAGTAGTAATCTCTCATCATTAGATCGAAAACAAGAAAAGAATTCGAAGATACCAAGGAGGCACACAGAACTCGTCAAGTCGGAAGACAGACAAGACCATGGCCAACAAAAGGAAACGAAAGACAAACAGAGAACACGCAACACTACACTGAAAACTAAAGCTGGAGACACACGAACCTTACATAAACCAGGGTGAGTTCAGTTGCTCCGAAAGGTAAGCAACTCCTACCCTACTAGTGGCACCCGTCGTGTTACTTAGTAGAAAAGCCGATGTATAGTCACAATCGATTGATTGATTGATTAATTGTTGTTTAACGTCAAGTGGCAAATATTTCATGCATATTCAGATCGAACAAGTAAAACAGTAAATCAATATGTAGACTGTGAACAAGGGACCGGTAGGGGAGGGACTTTTAGACTGCCACTTGAAAAATTGCGGGTTGGATAGGTGCAAAAAATTTGGCCTTTTAACTGGCCGCCTTCTGACCACTCAAAATGAGCTGTTACAAGAGGTCTTTAACGTGCTTAAGACGTGGCATTTTCTAAACACGGGGCGTCTTTTTGTGAACCAGATCATGATGGAGACATCAGAAGGTGTCAGAGGCAGTCTGATATTAAAATATTGTAAAATGAATTATACTAATATCCAAACGAAGCAAAATCTAGTAGGAAAATATACACCTTAATCAATAAAACATGTACAAGGAAGTAAGTTTTCTGTTTTTTCCGATCACAATTTCCATTCAAATCTTTATTGTCATTTAAACAAATTATGTTTGTGACAAATACAAAAACTAACAATAAGAACAAAAACATATACTCAATATACATACAATTATGTTTGAAGTAAACATGAAAATTAAGCCACTTCTGTCCTCAGTTCTAATGACTGCTTTAAAAAGGAGCCAATTAATTTCACATGTTCCTTAGAAGAGGGATTTAGTATTTTATTAATATTTTGATCTTCAATTTTCCAATTTAAATTTTCAAATAGTTCTAACCGTAATTTGTTGTTTATTTTACAATGCAGGATGAAATGGTCTTCAGTTTCAATGATATGGCAAAATTTGCACAAACGATCTTTTCTTGGAATTTTGAAGTAACGACCCCTCTCTATCTCTAGATTATGGTCGCTAATACGTAGTTTTGAAAAGCACTTTCTAATAGAAAAATCATGATATGTTAGATAAAATTCTTTATTCAGGCTTTGCTTTATTTCTTTATAAAAACATAGTTTATTAGTTTCATCATAAGAATACAGTTTATTATGAACAAGAGATTTATATTTCTCTTCAATATATCGCTTAACTTGGATCTTGATGGAGTGGACTTCCTTCAAAAGACATGATCAGTTTTGTCAGTTATCTGTACAAGGTCTAAATATTTGCACATTTAATTACAATTATGACAACAATAATATTAAAATTAAAATATTAAAATCGGTGTTTTTTCATACAACTCAAAAATTTTGTGGTTGTATAATGTTATGGGCATGTTGTCGGCATCCGTAGACAGTTACATTGTAGGTTTCTGTTCAATAACTTTAGTTCTATTATTTGGATCCATTTTGTATTTTAACACAATCATGACAATGATACCCAATATAAAATACAGGTTGGGATTGATTTGGTTTGATCTAGCATCAACCATTTTTTAAGAAGGGTCCAAAAGGGGATTTTTTCAATTTCAAATGTATGTTTTTTATTTTTTGTCCAATTTTAATGTCTTTGTTTTCTTTGTTTTTCCCTCACCCATGAAAAATTCAACATAATAGGCTACTAGCGTCATGACCTATATTTTACTGATATTGAGATATAGGGGGTCAAAAAAATGGCCACGCCCTTATTTTTGAAATTTTTTATTTCTCATTCCATTTTGTGGGCTTTTTTAACAAATAATTCCTTTTGAAAAATGCAACAAAAGTTACTGCAAGCATTTTTTTTGTAAAATTTTTCGTTTTTTTATTAAAGGGGTCAAAGGGTTTTAAAAATGTGATATTGCAGGAGATGAGAAATTTTTATTTTCTATATCTTCTACTGTTTTCGAGCTCAAAGGGGTCAAAGTAGTGGGGGATGGGAATTCAATTCTGTATAATATGAAAAAATCTTATTTTTAATTCGATTTTGATGGGTTATTTTCCAAACGATGACTCATGAAAAATGCAACAAATGTTACTCTAAACATTTTTTTATAGAATTTACCGATTTTTGTATAAAAGAGGTCATATTGTAAAAAATGTGAAAATTTTTATTTTACATTCAATTTTGATGTTTTTTTTCATTCTTTCAATGAGGACTTCAAGTTAATTATGTCTCCCCCCACTATGATGGGGAGACATTTTGTTTTTGGCCTGTCCGTGTGTCCTGCGTCTGTGTGTCTGTGTCTGTCACAAAGTTTGTCAGCGCAACTCCTCCTAAACTACTGATACGAATTTCATGAAACTTGGTATGCAGTAAGGACATCATATGTAGTTGTGCATATCACCGGGAAATTTCAATCATCTCATTTTTGTGGGAGTTACGCCCCTTGAAACTTAGAAAATTCTCATAAATTACCTTGTCAGTGCAACTCCTCCTAAACTACTGATCCGAATTTCATGAAACTTGGTATGCAGTTAG
>JAULBM010022175.1:0-11325 GCA_032357055.1 Geukensia granosissima | reverse complement strand
ATTTTTTTGTCCAAAAAACTTATCAAATATTCGTGTGATAGAGATATCAAAAAAGTAATTTGTTCCAAGTCGTCCCATTTTGCCCTATTTATGAAAACGTGAAAAACAATAGTAAATAACGAACTCAACTACAAGTTTTCTCTTCTTTTAGGGAGTTAAACAGCATTTTTTTTAATCAAAATATTATTAATGTCGTTGATAACATAAAATTATTATGAAAACAATGATAATTTTAAAAACTTCAAAATGAAGCATTAGCCCATTTATTATGACTGTAAAGGGATTTGATTGACTGGTAATACAATACTGACAATACTGAAAAAGAAGAAAAAAGTAAATTTTATGAAGGATATAAGAAAATGTAACCTTGACTATTATGTGGTATTCCGTCTTCGTATACGCACGCGTTATAACCTCTAAGTCGAAATTTGTATAGGAGCGGATAAAATAAGTTTTTTTACCCAGGAGGCTAAAAGCGGATGTTAACAAACCGCTTGAAATCTGTATGAGGTAAGAATGTTTAGTGTTCTTTCGCCTATCTTCGATGTGTTATTGTATAAAAGTATGTCTATTCAAAGGGCAAAAGGATAGACTTTCTTCGAGGACAACTGCCTTTTAATGTCGGGTAGCAGTTTTCTGAAAAGAGCGCGAACAATTGGCACTTGTAGGCCTTATTTTTTATCCACGAAACCTAAATATACGTCAGTACTTACAACGAGACAGTTTTCTCCGGCAATCTAATGCGTAGAGCAACAATTCGGATCAGTTACCTTCACTAATCATGAAATTATTGGGGCAATATGCTTCAAAATCCAAAACAATAGTAATAAGACGGATTCATTCGGAGGCTACTAGAATAAGACGAAACATTCAGAGTGGGTGTTTGAATTCGTATTAGAAGATAATAACAATTTTCTTTTAAGGGTAACGTGACCTTTTGTGACCTATTATAATAGACCTTTAAATTGTTGCACACGCCTATGGCTTTTCAATAATTGCAAGACAATGATTTTTGGTTTAGGACAGGTAAACCACAGTCGAGACCATGAGAACAGAAATTTTGACAAAATGTCTAAATACACAATTAAAACAATCAAAAGTGAAAGATGGTCTTAGGTCCGCTGTATGTTTCGTGACATAAAACTGTCACAAAAATTTACGTTTTACGTTATGTTTCATATCTATCAAAATTGGTAGAGTAAAACTGCTTTTTTCAAGAACTGTAATTTGACGACAAACCAATATTGTACATTTATTATGAATGCGTATGCATTCAGAAGATCATTACTTGTGTTACTAAATCAAAAGTTCCAATTTGGGACCAATTACGGGCTATCGACCTAGTTTTAAGTTATCGTGAAGAAGAAGAGGGGTTTTGTTACGGACTTATATTTATGATCATTGTGATTAACCTTGGGACAAAAAATCAACATTTGTTTTTTTTCTCCAACCAAGAGCTTTAATCAGTTTTGTTTAAGTCAGATTTTTTATCAGTTAACAAAAAATTGACGGCTTTTTGTCTTCGTCAAAACAATGGCTAAGGTCTACTCATTGCAACTTGGCTAAAATGAAAGGGATGTGACCCCGTTTACAAGTAATCATGTGGAGGCGGACAGGAAATACATTTATCCTTCAATTTCCCATCTTCCCCTTCTCCCCCCTTTTCCCTTGCCGCTTTCTCTCGTCTCCTTCGCCCTCCACATGACACTAATTAAGGTTATTAAAAGGAGCAACAATTACAATTTTATTCGACTCATTTTGTTTCTTGCTTAACCTGGTCCTAGATTTTTATTTAAAATTAAGAGAACCCTTTACAAAGTTAAAGGGTCTTCGACTGCAAAAGATCGGTTCAGCTCCAGTCATTATTGAGTCCTAGTGTCAGTGCATTTTTGGAAATTGAATTTTCGAACGCCAAGGAATATGAAATAATTCAACCAGAGGCTCCCGATAGCCTGTTTTGCTCACCGTTTATGGTTCTATTGTGCTGCTGGGGTCGACAATTGAGCATATTCTCCATCTTGTATACATGTATATATTTATGTAAATTCATTTACATTCATCGATTCAATGATGATCATATCTCCTACGATATTGTCTTATTTTTATGTTCTCCTCTGATTTTGTACTTATTGTTGATAATTTCGTATGACCTACAGTTATTGGTAAGTACATTTATTGTATAAATAATGTGTATACAAGGAAAAAATAAGAAATCTTACAACTGATGTTTTTGAACACCAATCGTACTTGTTGTCTCCATTTCTTGTCGGTTACCAAAAAAAGGGGAGGCAAAACGCGGTATACGTTAGCAAACAAAACACGAACTTTTCTCAAACCGTGCGATTTCTTCCGTCGGTGAAAATGGTTAGCATTTAGCTGATGGAAATAGACACTGAATAGGCAATGTTCCAATTTTGTGTTTAGATTATTTATTTGAAATAATCAGTATCTTCTAGTAAAATTTTAAGCCGCTTCTAGGAAAATCGTCATTATTTATACGTTCCTAAGAATTTTCGACCTTGATGTTATACACCGTGATACATGTGATATCTCTGACATGTTATGAGTCATTAGTTATCAGCTGACAGAATGAATTAATAATCTCTTAACTCCAGAACTGTTTTATTTTCCATATCAATACCACACCAAATGAACCATTTAAAAATTATGACATAGGCATTTTGATTCCCATGCGAAACACTGCACATCACACACCAATTCAAGGTATCTCATCAGAAATACCTGATGTCTTTTTACGTTTACGTTTACAAGATTAAACAAATTTTATTAGAGTAAAACGTAAAGATACGGGGTAAATGTCAAGGAGACCATTTTCCATGACGAATGAACTTGTTGAATATTGAGGTCCTTACTACAAGGCCTTCATCAAGAATGTAAATCCAAAAGCTCTAGACCACACAAACGTAAAAACGTGTATTCGTAAAACAAAAAAGATATTTCCTCAATGTAAAGTGCATGGATACCAAAGACAATGTGAAAAGAAAAAGACCAACCAATGACTTCGATAGATGTCTTTGGGAAAGCATATGATAGTTACTCCAGCTTTAGTTTTCAGTGTAGTGTTGTGTGTTCTATGTTTGTTTTTCGTTTCTTTATGTTGGCCATGGTCTTGTCTGTCTTCCGACTTACGATTTCTGTCTGCCCCTTTGATATCTTCGAATTCCTTTAAGACGAATACTACTAACAAACCTTCCCTAAAATGGAGGCCTGTTTAACATTTAGTTTGTACATTATCGGAAGAATAGAAAAAATATAGTGAAAACTGTTTCTGAGAATATAAGCATGGATAGCCAGACCTTAACATATAACATAAAACAGCCATTTAAGAACAAGATTCGTGTCAAGACAAATTCAGGAACTTTTTTATGTGAGATTGTAGTGAATTTGAAAATATAATTGTAAGACTATATATTTTAATATGTTGTAATGACGAACTTACCAATAACTGCAAGGTTGTTTGGTTTTTTTGGGGTTAAGAGCCACTCTCAACAACATTTAAGTCATAAGCGGTCGTTACTTTTTTTGGTAACGAAAGCCTGAACCAGGGGAGAACTTATGTATTTCAGTGAGTTACCATTAAAATTTATAACATGCTTTGTAAGACTAGTACACGCTTTTGATATTATGCAGCCCGGATGCAAACTCGTATCGTTTAGGTGATTGTTGCAGGTATGTGTAAACTACCTGTACCACGCTGTCATACAGTCTATCCCAATTTACGTACTGGTGTATAAATCCATTTAAACAAATATGACGTCTTCCCATTCTTAAAGACACAACAACGGAAGTGACGTTATACATTTTCTTTTTCTATTTTCTACCGTTAACGATAAGAACAAAATATATTAAGTATCTGTAACAATTATTACAAAATATAAGTGATCTATTGGGATACAAAAATTTAAATTATACACGCAAACGTAAGGGTTATTTAGTTGAGATTCCATCTAAATTCCTTATCCTTGACCTGAGTCTTTACCGAAAGGTTCCGAAGAAGATCGCTTAGGATATACCAGGAACCCACATTAATTAACAAGTTGTGTCTCATCGAATTGTTGCACACAATAAACTTGGTTTTATTAAGCTGTCCTATTTGATAATCTGAAATATGGAATCTGAATACGCTTGATTAGAATGTATCAAAATCAGGGAAAGAGTACAGATGGTCCACCTGAGCTCGAATGCCTCCTTTATTTATTTAATTTTACAGACTTTGTGTTTATGGCTATTGTTTTTACCCCGCAAAAATGAATGTACATTTTTTGTAACCTACCATTAAAGTTTGGCATTTCAAAAATATTTAATAAAGCTTGCTGTTTCCTTTTTATTACTTTTTTCCGCAAAGTTGATTCATATGGGACTTTCACGGCTTTGAACAGGTATTAATAGGTAACTATTTGTAAAGGATCTCTTGTGAGACACAACATTTACAAATGTCTCTGAATACCAAAAATTCATTTTCGGAAGAAATTATTTTTGATTAAGAGAGCTATAGGATTTACAATGATCCAATCACTGAATTATTTACTTCAAAGATAAAAAAATATTATATATCAGAAGATGACGAAATCTGTGTTTTTAGTAAGCCATTATCCTACATTCACTAAAATTGTTCATGGGAATATAAATCATTCCAAAAATTAAAAAATAAAACAGAAATGTGGCATTAAATTAAAAGTATAAAAATAGGAGATGTGGCATGATTGTCCATGAGACAGCCACCCACCAAGTGACGATACAGATGTAAAATTACTAACCTGAACAACAGGGCGTACGTTATGTTACTGCTCAAAACCAGGAACATCTTACTAAATTGCCCGATTTTTGTTTCATTTAAATGTCAACATATTTTTTTGGTATTTAAACATCTTGCCTTACTGTGTGGATCCTTGTCCGTTGTTCAAGGCCTGAAGCTAACCTGTAGATGTTTGTAGTGTAGTAGTGTTCGGTAATAGTCGGACCCGACTGGCTTTTTTCCGGTAATCCCATGATGCATCATCCTCTTCTCGCCAGGCTTTGATACCTTGCAAACGCTCATACAGACGATCTCTATTATCCAGGCCATCAAAACGGGCGCCCTATTTACCCTGTTACTTAATACATAGGTAAGACCACTAGAATTTGAAATTTGAATCTATTTTCCAACCAGAGGTTACATACAAGTATTACGGAAAGATTCTTTGGAATTTTCCATTTACAATTTTGACTGACATTCCCTTTCGACAACCTCTGCGAAACCATATGGTACTTAAGGGCCAGTGAATCCTATCATGCAGTTTTGCCGATAAAGGGTTACCGGAAGGCTGGTTAACCATAGATTTTTAGTGAAAAGTCGTCACTACGGAAATTTTCCTCTTTCTTTATCATGACTTGATTGATCATAACGAAATATCTATTTCACCAAAGACTGTGGATATATTTCCACTGTCGAATCTTATTCCATTCATGTGACCACTGCCGATTGGGATTACTGAGTTCTTTGGTTTTCTCTGTCCTCTGACTTATGGATTCTTCGAATTCTTTATTAGTTTATGCCCCGACAGCCAAATGATGAACGAACGACTCACAGAATTTTGAATCAGGAAATCCTCTTCCTTTAAACATAATTTCAACAAAATCGGATAGGCACAATTCATTGATGGACCGATTAAACTTTTGGCCCAATTCCATATATGGAATGCAAACTAATAAAATAATGAATCGCGGGATCTTTCGTATCAGCGGTATGGATTTGGCCATAAAGGCATTAACCTCTTTACTTAAAATAACTATATATAAATATAACAATATGACCTTTATTTCAACTAACTTGTTTTATTTTTTTTACAGAAAACATCCTTGGAATATGATCTTCGTTATTCAAGATGACCTTTTCGCTCGCAACATTGTACTTGAAGAACTGTAAGATTTAACTTTTATTGTAGTTTGAATATAACAATGGTCAATGATTATTTTTGAAGTAAAAACGCACAAAGGAAAACTACAAATATCTTTTTGACTTAAAATGATCCATATTCGCTGCTTTCATTTCTGTAATAGCGCTATATAGCATATAAAATATCAACCGTTTTTGTTTATATTAAACAGATTTTAATTTAATTATATTAAAAGCAACATATTCCATTGCTTAACAATAGCAAGTATTATTTGATAGATTTGAATTTTAGGATTTTATTTTCATTTTTATTTTCCCATATCGTTTGCACAATAAAAACCTTTATACGAAAAACGCTATAAGCATAAGTAATGTATCAAAGATGCTATAAGTGAATATCTAACTGCTTAAATAGCGGACCGCCGTTGACAACCGTTGAATAAAATGAAATTGAACCTGTTTACAAGAGTCGACATACCGGTTAGATGCCATTATTCGTCCTGTTGTGATTTGTATATCATATAATACTTAATGTAAAATAGGTAGTGATGTTTGCTAGTTTTATTTTCAGCATGTTCCTAGGAAAATGCCAAGCGTGCTAATTTAATGAATATTCACGAATTAATGACTGTCTGCAAAAAAATATACGACGACTATTTTAAAACAAAGAATGGTTAAGGAATAATATTATACTATACCTTATTTGTCTACCCATTCCGTATAATAATCATAATAATGGGTCATGTCCCGGTAATATGCTAAAATATTTGTATGTATATGTTAATGAAACATATTTATCTTATTCTCACACCACGTGATTTTTTCCGTATCTCATATGTCATAACTAAGTTGACTCCTGTTCACTAGCTAGAAACACCTAAGTCTTGCTAAACACTGCATCTGTATAACTCCAAATGTGCATATTGCCAAATTAAAAGAAAGGTAAATGGGGTGGTATTCAGTGGAATGTCGAATGTAAAAACTTGACGTTATTTAATTAGTAAGACAGTTCAGGAAATTGTTAAATATCAGAAATATTTAAAGAAATTTCACTTTCATTTGATAAAGACATTTTCTGTGTTTGTGTTGTTAGTGGTACAAATTTTAGTTGTTATTTAAAAGAACTGGTACATTAGCGAACAATAAAATATTTGTATATAATATATGAAAAGCGTTCGGTTATTATTTTTGGGTGGAGCGGACAATTACGCGACATGTGACGTAAAAAAAGTAATGCAAACCACTAATGAGGTCACCGGAAGTGGTAGGTCACAATACCGGTAGTTCGCTCAACTGCGCAAAATTAGATTATGGGAATATTCAGTGCTGTTTGGTTTTTTTTTTTTTTTTTTTTTTTTTTGTCTTTTTCTGGTTTTCTCGCCTTGTTGAATGGGTTTTTGTGATCTTTACAGACGGATAATCGAAGACGAGTGAAGACTGCGAATTCAAATTTTGGCGCTTCTTCATTCTGATGAGTCACATGAATGAACGGACTGTGTCGAAGGTCCACAAACGTATTGAGGATCCAAACCCTGTGATTTGTCAAAAAGTTATTTAATGACAAAACAACAGAAAAAGCTCAAGTTTGAATTTGAAATCCTTTGAAGAGGAATACGCTCCAATACCTACGATATTTGAGGATTCAAATCTAACTTTTCAACATGGTTCATCACAGGAAAAAAAAGACTGATGCGTCGGATTACAAATCGTATGCAAGTTCAGAAGACATCTCTTCAGACAATTCAAGATTTCTTTCAACTGAAGATAACTCGTATTAAGATTGTATACTGTAAAACAGGATAAATTCGCTACATGAAAATTTTTCGAGTCGGATGTCGGAGATTATTTCGCGAAATGTTAAATTCGCGATTTTTTTTAAATAAAAATTTAATTAGCTCGACGGTTTTCTCACTTGTTTTAACTAATTCGATAGACAGTATATATCGATAGTGCAATCTTAAAAAAAACGTGATAAATGTCCATAATTAGTGATGTAGTTTCTAGCAAGTCCGCTGAAGGGAATAAACTTTTGTTGAATGTGGGCTTTTTCACTTAAGCCTGATATTCTATGTCCTTATGACTAGAGCAATTAATGTGAACAGTATACTGTTTGATTTGAAACACATTGTTTGCACACCTTTGTAATAAATATGATTTTTTTAGGTACTAGTTTTTTTTATGAAAATCAGTATGATCATCTTAACTAATTACACTAAAGATACGCGAAAATTATAATTTATAAAAATAGAATCATGTTATTCGCGAAAAACGCGAAAATATTATGATCGCAAAAATATCCTGTTTTACAGTAATCGATTTGCTTAGATTTAGATGATTCTTTTGCTTTATTTGAATTTTTTACTTCCTATGTTTCGGTTCCCATTCTACTAATGAGAGGTTACTACTTGACATGTACATATAGCTTCCTAAATTTTCCATATTTATTTAACATTGGTAATTTTATGTTATGAAGAATTAGAGGATAAAAAATCCATGGAACGGCATCATTTAGAAAATCTCAAGACATATCAAACACAGTACGAAAAAAATGTCGAAGCATTCCTAACAGACGCTTCAACAAACCACAAGAACACTCTTGGATTACAACGATATAACAGAAAAGCACACGGACGAAATAAGCCACCACTATTTGGCAGCGATGATGTGGCATCTCGTTCACAGAAAGAATAGAAAGACGACAAAGTGCTTAACAGGAAGAAATATATGACACTATTTTGTAAGGATGCTAAAGAGAAAAGACAAAACAGCGGAAAGCATGTGGCGGATAATAATGTCGAAAAGCGACGTTATGAGCTTTGGACTCCCTGCTGAACGAGCCTGCCAAGAAGATTTAAGTCATGAAACTGGAGTATGAAATTAAATATCAAAAACCCAGACCAATAACTCTATATTATTCAACAAAATAAATAAAGCTACCGAAAGTTTCGATTCCGCTTATGCATTTTCATTGAAGGTTTCTTATAATAAGGGATTTACCCTTTACCCATAACAAGAACCAAATAGACCACGAACTCCCAATCACGGAAACCGAAAGCGATCGAACACTACGGCTTACTTCAACTCGAGGGTGCAAATTATATTTATCTTAGGTGACCCACGATCTTGATTTCGAAATAATGCGTCCAACTCCCCATCAATTCGCAACCAACCCTTGAAAGGAAGGTTTATTTAAAAGCGAAACTTTGGTTTTGAAAGAGGAATTCAACGTAATGATAATTAAGATGTTATAATAGAAACAACCTTGTTCGGATAGTAATGGGGTGTGTGGGAATATAGTCTGGTCAGCCCGAGAATACTACTATAGTATGGGGTTACGCGATGTACCCGAACGGTAAAAAAACTGTTTTTACAAGAAGACAAAACCCAAAACACACAAACCACGGGAAAACCTTATAATCAAATGCGCGCATGTTTCTTTCCGCTCCAGTCATGTAACTTCCGATGACCTTCGTTGAAGTCATGTGACATTCTCCACCCGAGAAATACTAAATGAACAGTGCAATAAACACTAATATATGGATTTTTAAGTAATTTGCCAGTCAGTGTATAATAAGAATAGTTAATTTGATTCAATGTTCATCATTATCAGACGACGATAAAAAATGTGTGAAATAATGGAAAACTTTTTTCATGAGGTATGCGAATCTGCAAAACAACCGATCAAAGAACAAAGATTTAGTCATGTACCAAACAGGAAATCATAACAATTGAGAAACAATAAAAACAACTGTAAAAAACCGCCTATTATTTATCTGTCATCAACAGAAAACTATTTGTTTATAACGTAAATTGATGATCTTTTAGGGACCTGTTAATGAATAATATTACAGTTTTAACAAACGCTACGTTTGCCAACAACGTTAACCTTAAGACACTTTAAGTAATTATTCAGGCAGTTTTGCCTTTTTTATTGGCTCTCAAATTCTTTAGCATTTTTACGACTAAAAAATGAACGATTACAACAAGACAAAACGACAAATAAAAAACAATGTTTCTTTAAATAACTCGAAAACACAATAATAAAATGGTAGAATAAAACGAAAAATTGTGGTGACTTCAGGGTGTTTGAAAGGTAAACCAGCTTTTTAGATATCCACCTTTTTTAGTTTCAGTTTCTAAAACGAAATATATTGAGTAAAGGACTTTTACCTTGTGACAGGCTAAGTTCCTACAGGCAATTGACATGTGCATATATGAACTAAGTTCCGAAAGCCGAAACAGGTATATTAATTACAATCAAAGATAAACAGACTAACCAACAGTAAAAAAGACCAGTCTATACACAGACGGGTAAAACAAAACTGGTTTTGTTGGATCCTTACCCTCCTCTTTTCTCATATAGTAACTAAAGGTCAAATAGCAGAGAATTTTTACTTACAAAGATAAAGTGGACGCCCATTATGATGTCACAGTGTACACTTTGTTTCAGATCTTTAACTATTATTTCAAAACATACATGTTATCAGATGTACCGACAGTCTTCATCTAAGCTACAAACGATATTTTTTTGGTTGCTCTTGAGACAACTACTCGTGACATTTGTTCTCTTTGATTTTTAAACTTGTCGATACTTTTTGTTTGGCAATAGCACGGTCCATTGCTTTCTTAGGCTTATGCTAGTTTTGGTCATTGGCTTGACATATTTGACTGATGTATTAGTTTGGGAATACCAAGTATGTTGTTACCTGTGTTTGGCTTTGGAACAGGCTGTCAGAAGTGGCACGTGCCCTTTTGAGGTCGGTGAGTCCTACTTTGACTTGTTGCAGTCGCCATTGTCTAAGTGCTATGTATAGACATTGGGATTTGAATGTGTTGTTATAGATATCTGTTTGGTTGCTTTGTCACTGTCGCGCCGCTGGCCTGGTTGTGGGGGTTAAGCGTTAAAAGACATCTTTGATTCCGCCACAAGCGATTTGTGTGCCTGTCCCCGAGTCGGATCCTATGACCCGGTAGTTTTATTTGTCTTTTTGTTTTGCTCGTTTTAAAGACTTGTTTGTCGTTGTAAGATTTGAGTATTGTCACATTTTGTTTTTGGGCGGCTATTTGAAACTTGTGTTGTGGTTTGAATCTTTGTCTATTATTACAATTGTAAACTTTCCGTTCATGTATAGCAACATTCCAGCCGGACCTGCAAACGGAGTGTATATTTCCAATTGATACGCTACTCCAGGGCTTGTGCTTCCTATCAGGAATTTATTGATATAGGGTTTCAGCTGACTAGAAAGCTACTGAGCCAAGGGTTCCTGAAGGAAAGATAAGGGTTATCACTCCGAAAGTTTTTTCGGTCGACATCATGATTTGTTTGACCCGTATGAAATATCCATTTCACAAATGACAATGGATATCTTCCAACTGTCATGAATACAAATCCGTTCCTATACCGGTTGTGACTAACATCGATTGTGACT
>JAULBM010022164.1:0-11325 GCA_032357055.1 Geukensia granosissima | reverse complement strand
CCGATTGTTATCTCGTAAAAGTCTGTTGAGTTTAAATCAGTAGACGTTGACAACATTAAGAATGCAACTTTAAATGTCTTGATCTTAAACTTCAAAATCTTTCTTCTCTCTGAAACAATTCCAAATGGCGAAAGAGCTGTGTAGTATATTCCTGTAGCAGCAGTATTTCCGGGATCAATATCACCACTATTATTAGTTTTAATAGAAAGAAGGAAAGCTGCAAAAATAAAATGGTTTTTGTGATCAATCAATATTGACAAGAATTTTAAAAAAAGAAAAATAACGGCTTACCAAGTTTACCGTCTAGTATTAAAATTTGGCAAAGAAATCAAATTAATATGTTCAATACGTTTATAAAATGGTGAATGTTCAAAAGTCAAAATCGTCTTTACTTAATAAATTGACACTATCAGCTGGATATAGATATCTCACATATTCCCTTTTGTGTTGTATATCCAGTCCACCTCTTTGCCCTAGACTTTTTGTCTCTCCAGCGACAGCACTGGCGAGAGGTGGCGCATTTGCTTCATTCGCGTAAAATGCATAACTTTAGTTCAACCCGTGTTTCAATGGTCCTAACCACTTTTATTCGGTATACAAATATCAAATTGTAAAACATTTTATTGAGAAGACATGTATTTTGCACAAACAACAAGTTGAAATAAACACGCATCACAAGTTAACGATGATACCATAAACCAAGATATCACCAGATCAGCCAATGTTGGAAAAAATCATATTTTTATATAATAGACCAATCAAGAAATGACATCAGCTATATAACTATACTCTATGTTAAGCTTTTCTGGTATGCGATGTTCGGGCTTAATTCAATTATATGTGTGTTACCGATTTGTTTTAAATCTAAAGAAAGAATTATCCTATGGTTAACGGTTCTTGCCATACACTATGCAAAAGCGTTGTACATACTATTTTCTGCCTTTTGAATTTGATTGAAAGTTGAAGGTTGGCCATCTTTAATTTTGGCTGGGCGCTGAAGTTTGTCCTAGATAAGGTATTTTGAAAAATTGCGCACATTTTTTTTTGACCCCCTTTTGCGATATATATCAGAAGAATAAGTTTTAAAATTTCATTCAGGTGCTCCACTTAGCATTTTTGCAAGTTATTTAATCCTACCTATATATTACTCAGCTTTGCCAATGTATACTCCCGGACCCGCGCCAGTGATTGCAACGGGCCACTTCTGGCAAATTAAATGGCCAATTCTATAATGTAATATCCCTGTAAAAATTAAAAACTCGGCGCAGATTAAAATACGCCATAATTGCTAAAAGTATTATTTCAAGTTACTTGCACTTTTTCAATCTAAAAATAAACACTATTTTATAAGAATATGGCAGACTGTTTTTCTTTCACAATCTTTTTACCCGTTCCAACAAACTCTTACATATACATAGTATGGTGTAGGTGATAAATTTGTAACTCTCTTTGCATTCTTCAGTTCACGAAAATAATGGATAAAACAGTTAAATCATTAAAAAGTATTTATACTTGTAAAGAATATGCTGTAACTATTAAGTCTTTACTTACCAGAACTTCCAATAAAGAAATTACACAACACAATATGCGCAACGGCTAAAATCATACTGTTTTTTGTGTTCATATTGCGTTACATACTAATCAACTGCACTTTTTGGTTGCTTTTTAATGTTATTATTAATATGTCTTGAGTGAAATATTTCTATCACGACGGCTTTATCATGCATTTTAAATTAAAAGTGTAGAATGAGGATAATTGTTTAAACAATATTAATATATAATAGAAGTTATGGCAGTTTCCGGTAAATATTATATCATATCACTAAATGGAAAAGATATTCATCAAAATAGTAGGAACTCTGGATGCAAAACAAAGTAAAGATTCGATTGGCTAGACTTATTTCAGTTATACATACAAAGGAAATTAAGTAATTAATAAAAGGAATTCGAATATAATTCATAATTATAAGTGAACAATTGTTGAAAAAATTTTACAAGCCTTAGGAAAATTTTTTGGTATTATGTAACTTTTGAATAGTGTTAAAACAATTGCGCTGTTAAGATAAGTTATATATTGATCTTTTCGATGTCAATTTGGCAAGTGTATTTTAAGCTCCAACATAATGTAGGCTCGTTTTCTACTTAAACTTACTTTTTTAAGGATGTAAGCAATAAATAAAATAAAATTTAAATGTATACCAGTATTCATTAATTTTTATAAAGGCATATACCCGGTATTTGATTTACCATCAGAATTTTCAAAAGAGTTTCCTAGCATATATTAGCATATGGTAGCTGTGTTGAGATAAAAAAAAGGTCTGTGCGACAAAGTTTGTCTGCTCTTTTTCAACACAAAAACTAGATTCTAACTTTTTGGCTCACCTGGCCCCAGGCCATGTGAACTTTTGTCATCACTTGGCGTCCGTCGTCTGTCGTAAACTTTTCATAGTTTCCTCTCCTCTGAACCCGCATGGCCAAATGGAACCAAACTTAACAGGAAGCCTCTATATAAGATCCGTCAACAAACATTGATGCAATGGGGAATTCTTGTTTCTGACTGGCTGATTCAAAGAAAAGATAGCAAGGCCAAATGGAATTAAACATGACAGGAAGCCTCTATATCAGTTCCTTTATAAAGATTGCTCATGATCCGTCAACAAACATTGTCGCCATGGGCAATTCTTTTTTCTGATTGGCTGTTTCAAAGAAAATGCATCTCTTCAAAATGGCAAGGCCAAAAAAGAACCAAACTTGACAGGAAGCCTCAATATACGTTCTTTTATCATTTTTTTTTCATTTCGTGCCGATCCATAAACAAACATGGCTGCCATGGCCAATTCTTGTTTCTGATTGGCTTATTAAATGAAAATGCATCTCCTCTTAATTGCTTTGATATGTCAATACAGCTTTTTTTAGCTGATTTCAGTACAGCATCACTGTATTCACACTTGTAACATGGTGAACCTTGATTCGTTTGGTGACAATCAAAGCACATATAGTATCATTTTTCAGTTCTGACCTCATGTCTGTTTGAATTCTTTTCAACATTGAAAAAATGCGCTCAGAATCAGCATTACTTGTTGGTAAGACCAAGCGTGCCTTTGCAAACTGGGAAAGAACACCAAATCTTGGCACATCAGTGAAAGGATCAGTCACTTCTGATATATGTGAACAAAAGTTATCAAGTCCTAGTTCTGTTGATGGTAGTTCAGACATAGGTGTTACTCTGTAATCATCATTAAATCTAAGAAGTACTCGTTTTTATATGAGATGATGCTGATCTATCCACCCGGATTTGTAAACAATGATGTTTCCCTTTAAATATGTGTAAACTCTAGAGAGACCCAAATACCGATCAAGTGAAACAGTAAACAAAAATGGTGACAAATTGCGGGAGACTTTACGGGATCAATATTAAATGTCGGGATATTTATGTCTCCCGTGCAGGAGATGACGGACCATCTGGAGAAATGTATTTTTTACGGGAGTCTCCCACAGGAAATGGGAGGGTTAACACCTATGCAAAACGGGGCAACGCTTTTTGACTGCCACTGGAAAAAGGGAGTGATCTGTAAAAGGGACAAAAAATTTAGCCTTTTGTAGTGGCAATAGCCTTCTCTTCTTCGAAAATACAAAAGGGGTCTTTTTTGTGCAAGGAGCATGGCCATCTTCAAACACATCACCCAATATGTCCACGGCCAGGGTTACCGTATTATAACCTGGCAACCCCCCAACAAGAGGGTCTTCCAGCACCTTGGGTTCACGCTGGGTCAGCTCTGTGGGTTAAGCCATGGAGACCGCTCCAAGGCCCAGTTAATCCAATAGAGATATGTCTCTTGCTCCAGGCTAACTTAACATGGAAAAGAATATGTATAAAAATGAAAAAAGTTTCTGTTATGACTCACCAAGATACATCTATTTGCAAAATTTTATTAAGTTTTAAAAATTATAACATCTTTTACTTTTCAAAAGGTATTCCATGAAGTGAGGTTTACAGACAGTATATGGTAACTTGCTACAAGGAGTTAAAAGTTTTGTTTTTTTTAATGATACTTGCATGGTTTATAATCTATAACAAAAATGTTTTTCTTGTCTATCAGAAATTCAAGGTGTCTTCCTTAGCTGGCCATAGCATAACATTAGACTCTATTGTTAAGGGCTATTCTTACTACAGAAACATAAAATATTTCCAACCAGACTTGATCAAATTTTTGTAACTTTCTTATTTGTCATCTAATTTTTATGTTTTCTTTTCCATTTGATTCCTTATAAAAATGCAGAAAAAGTTATCCAATCATCTTTTTATCTTTTATGGTTTTTTTTTAAAGGGGTTGAAAGGGCCTTAAAATGCAATCAATCCAACAACCTTCCACACTCGAGGGGAGCACGCTAACTATTATACCACAGAGGTGGTTTATTTGCCAATGGACGTTAAGCACCATTCAATCAATCAGTCAATCAAAATTCAACTTGCCTAAAACATGTGAGCCAAAACTAACTATGCAACATCAATGGTTGTCCTTTTTAAATCTTCCTTATTTTGTTCTGATTGGAAAATAAATACAGAAAATTTCTTTTTTTAAACTGACTGATAATAAAAGAATTAATTCATTAACCCAAACATTGCAAGAAAAAAAATTTCATTTCAGAATTATAAAAAGAAAGGCGTAAATAAATTAAAACATACTCTTAGAAATCAGTTACTGATTCTGACATCTCAAATGTAAAACTTTTGGGTATGCCATAACTTTATAGATTAACCAATATTTTTTCAGGATTATTTTGTGTTATTTAGTTATATATTAATAATGGTTGCAATTTTAGCATATCAAGTCATTTTGCAGTATTTCTGTATGTTCTATTTATAGGAAGAACAGTGTTAGTTGTTGCACACAGATTGAGTACCATCAGGGATGCTGACATCATTGCTGTAGTGTCTGATGGAAAAATTGTTGAGGTTTGCTCTCTCTCTCTGTTTTTTAGCTCACCTCACCCAAGGCGAGCAATTGCCATCATTTTTTGTCCATCGTTCATCTGTCAATTCAAATTTTAATCTTCTAGATAATGGCTGGATGGATTAAAACCAAAAATGGCATGTATGTTTTACTATGAAGTCCTGACAGAGTCTTGTTACTTTGGTGACAATCAGTCAACTGAGATGGCTGCCACCAAAAGGACTTAGTTAAACATAGAACTCTGGGATGAAAGGTTCAAACCACTTCTTCTTGAGAAAGGCAAATGGATTGAAACCAAACACAGGATGAATATTCTGTATGAGATGCTGGTTAAGTGTTGATCCTTCATCCAAGATGCCAACAGCAGTGGACTAAGTTTAACATAGGAAAGTAAAGGTCCTATGAGGAACTGACCACACGTGGTTGCTTTAGTGCCATTGTGTCTTTCAAGATGGCCAATTGGCAGGGCTTAGTTAAACAAAGAACCCTAAGGTATATATGTATAAAATACATCTTCTTTAGAACCACAGCATGGATTGATTTTGAACATGATGTTTTTTTATGAGATGCTGATAAATATTATAACGTGTCAATGTCTCACCAAAGATGACAGATTACAGATGGAAGTGGCCTAATGACTTCCTTTTTAGAACAACAAATGGTTTAAACCCAAACATGGCATGGATGTTCTTTGTAAGGAATCCAATACGCTTGTTTCGAATCATTTCTACTCTGTTGGTTGGTTCCGCCTTTTTCATGTTATTATGAAGAAATGTTAGGCAGACAGCTTCCGGTGCTTGTGTCAGTTACGTCAAATTTGCGTGTAAAACGACAAAGATCTCCTTTTTAAATGTAGCAGTGAACTTAGATTAACATTGAACCTATGGAAATAAAATCATACAATCCACTGAATAGATTGAAACCAAGTATGGCATAAATGTTCTTAAAAGGTGTTATTTTGGTTTCAATACATTTTCCAAAATGGCTGCCAGAAGTGGTCTTAGTTCAATAAAGGACACTTTGGTCAAAAACATACACAGGACTTCTTCTTAAGAACCACTGAAAGAATTGAGGCTAAACATTGCAAATGTTCCATATCAGCAGCTAATGAATTGTTCTTACTCTTATGTTGATCACCATCCAAGATAAAGTCATCAGGGTAGTCAACAAAACATTTATATGTTGTAGGTATGTAAAGTTTAACTAAATTAAGTGAAGTCTTTAATCCATAACCACCAATCCATAGGAAACAACTTTGATAAACATCTTTGTTGAGCTGTTTTAAGCTATCTGGAGACTCAATTTAACATATAATCTTTGTCTTTAGTAGCCAGTGATTATGATTATGGTCTTTCATCTCATCACAAGATGGGGGACTCTGTGTGAGGCTAGAAAAATGAATCTTTAGTTTGCTGATAAGTTTCTTTTTTGCAGACATCATATATAATTTTAATGTAACTGTCAGGGCAGCTCACTTTGGAAATAGCCTTTTTACAATTTTGAAGATTTTAAAATGGGATGTAGATGGCGTCATTTTCGCTAAGAGATTTTTTTACTATTGGTGATAATGTGGTTTGAAAGGGGAAATTTCTATAGTGCATTAAAAGTCAAATTTCCTAAATAATGATTGTATTACCATATAAATGGTGTTAAACTGTGAATTATATTTATCTGATCATAAAAAAAACAAAAATTTGATTTGAAAGGTTCTATTAAAAGCTAATTTAAGAAAACCAGCCAAAGTGAGTTATCTCCCTTCTCCATGCAAAATCCCATAGACAATGCAAACTACCCAGATTTAAACGAACCATTGAATAAATTTGCACAGCTATGGATAATTTATCAATGACTAAGTAAGTCTGATATTTTTATCAAGCATAGGTCAATCTATAACATTCTGAAATATGATTAAATTGAAAAAGACCGATTTCTGAAGTGAACTGCGCCGACAGTAACTGTTGAAGCATTCTTCTGCGAAAGAATATTTGGTTGAATGTGGTGATTTATGCATAGTTTCACATTCCACATCTCCTATTTTCAAATTATTCTGTCATCTATTCAAATGAATTCACATCATAAGATTTCCACTGGAGTCAAACTCTTTTTAAACAGACACTGTATGCATAGCCTGATAGTTTGTCACCAGTTGTAGCAGTAGAATTGGCATACTTTTTTCCAAGGTGATGCTGCATAAGGGTCTATGAGACTTTTAAAAAATTGATTAAAATTAAATTACATCACTTTAACATGTTTAAGATGTTATCAGTTTTATGTTCATGGAGTCTTCAGAATAATTGACCTAGAATTTTGAAATTTTCCTTATTGTTTGATATCTAGAAAATTAAACCCATTTTAATAACTCAACAGGATTAATAAAAACTTTATAGTTTCACTTTTCAGTATTATACGTTCTATTATATAACATAAATGATTTAGATAGATCTGTTTTGTTTCAGCAAGGAACACATGATCAATTGAAGAGGAAAAAAGGCTTATACTGGGAACTAATCAGACAACAGGAGATTGAGGAAGAAATCCAAGAAATGAGAGGACATTTTTTTTAGACTTGTACAAAAGAAATCATAAATTTTGATAGCTTTTGTTTTAAAATGTGATATGTGGATATCTTCATTGAAAAATTCAAAATAGATGATTTTATTTTTAGTAGATTTTTTGGTAATTTGTCACATGAGTAGGTGCTTGAAGGCCTTTATTCTGCCCCAAATTTTGAATTTTATTGTCCCCTGCTGCAACGCTATGCAGGTGATATGGTTATGCCGGGTGTCTGACTGTCCTTCCGCCTTGTAAGTGCTCTAGCAAATTTATTTCTCATCCGATTTCGTTTGTTTGTTTGATTGGGGTTTAACGCCACTTTCAACAATATTTCAGTCATATCACGGCAGTCAGTTTTACTGGTGGAGGAAGCCGGAGTACCCAGAGAGAACCACCGACCTTGGGCAGGTAGTGACAATGATGCAAAAGATAGCTATTTATTAATCATTCTATTAATCATTCTAAAACATAGTTGACCTGTCACATGGACTACCTAACAAACTGACCTAAGCAGGAAATCTTGACTTGACTTGGTAGACAGTAACTTAGAGAAGGTCATGTTAGATTGGATATTATATATATGTCAAATGCAGATCAAGGTGCACACTTAAAAAATTACCAAATAGTGATTGAGACAAAAATAGACCAATTTCATACAGTTATAAGGTCAAGGTCAGGTAACATTAAGCAGACTGGTGGCATGATAGACAGTTGTCAGACAATGTTGACAATGCAACCAATTGATTTAATAGAGCAAGCAGTTTTAGACATGAAGGTTTTTTAATAAAAATTTCATAGTCCTAAAACAAACTAAGTGTGGGTGAGTTGACTCTTCTTTGTAGGTGGGACTCTCTGATACAATTATGAAAGGGAGTTTAAGGGACCCACCTAGTAGTGACTATTCTTACAAAGTTTGCTTCCAATTGACCAAGTAGTTCCAGATGAGAAGAATTTTTTACGACTTTCCCAAAGGGTCTTTTGTTAAACTAAGTTTTGGTGAGGCAGTCATGTTGGTTACCAGGTTGGGTTATTCCATTCAATTTTGATAGTTTCAGATAAGAAGACTTTTTATTTTGTTTTCCATGGGGTCCTATTTTGGCTGCAGCTGCTATCTTGGTTTGAAGAGTGGTCATCAGATACAATGATGTACGGTACCAACCTGGTAGTCACCATTCAACTAAAGTTTGATTCTAATTGAGCAAGAAGTTACAGACAAGAAGATTTTAAAATGAGTTTTCAATAGGGTCCTAATGTTAAACTAAGTTCTGCTGAGGCTGCCACTTTGGTTGGTTGGTGGAATCATCAGATATTATCCCAGATAAAGACCATTCCATAAGTTTGATTCCAATCTCAGAAGTAGTTTCAGATGTGAAGATTTTTTAATTAAATCCTCTGAGATCCTATGTGAATCTAAGTTTGGGTCTTGCTATACAGTTGCAGGTCAAATAGAAATGCAGCACCAGTTTCTAAAAAAAAGGTCAAGGATAAAATTATATGCTTTCCTAAAAAGTTCATATCATGCATTAATGATGATACAAAAATATGGTCTTCCTAAGGTAAAAAGTTTTTGTGGTATAATATTTAGTATAATAAGTTATCAAGATATTTATTTATAAAAACCATATTTTGGACAAAGATTAAATCTAAATGATATAAGGACATCTTCCTGGATCAGTGAAAGTAATTTCCATTGAACCAGGATAACTAACTATAGGTATACCCTTCAAAACTCAATATAATCACATCCTGTTTAAACAATATTATCTATCAAAAATAAAACAAGGTTTCATTTACTTTTATTATTTTGTATGACAAGTTATCTTTATCCTAATCAGGATGTTATGGTAATTTTTTTTAATAAAATCAGTTTTAGCTAGACTAACACTTACAAAAAACAACCATTGAATGATCAAAATATGAGCCTATGACCTTGATGCATACCTATGACTATCTCTCTGAAATGGGACCATTATCAACATCCAGTCAACTGATCGAAGGGAGACAACTCTAATTACCGGTAATGGTCCTTTCAAAAACTATAATACCCTTTGTTTCATTAGACCTATTGTGATTCCCATCAATTTAATATTTGTCAGTACAATTTTTATTTTAACCATCACGAACTGATAGTCAAGACACAGAGGAAACTTTTGCTCATTTTACTTTAAGCTTATGATTTGATTGAATTGTAAATTCTGTAATTTATTACAATACAAAGTTCTTTTGTCTTGGTAAAAAACTGAAGATCCTTATTATAGACATTTTATAGACATTCAGCTCATGATACATAATAGATCAAAAAAGGAAGGGTTCATCCAAATTTATGAGAGTCTTAAGGTCAGGTATTGTAAGGAAAATCTTGTTTTTTTTCCATTTTTATTTTGGCAAGGAAGTGTAAACACTTCTCCCTTACTTTGCTATAGAATAGAGTGAAATCAATGCAAGGAAAAGTTAAGACAGAATTAAATACTGAAGGACTGGGTGGTACATCTCTTAAGACTGATATCCTGTCTCAGAGCTACAACAGTCTATAAAGTAGACTTGCCACACATCTCCTTGTATATCATTCATTAGGAGCCTTTACATGTAATTACTGTAAATTCAGAAATTATTGCGATGTTTTTATTATTGCGAATAATGTGACAGGATACAAATCGCAATAATTAGAATTCGTATTTTGGAATTTTCCTAGCAGTTTTCTGTTACAGGATTAACTTAATCGCAATATTAAAATTCGCATTATCACCAGCATCGCAACTTTCGCAATAATAAATGCACGCAATAATTTCTGAATTTACAGTATATACATGTATATATATATAACAGTATACTAATATTTTAAGAAATTAGTTCACTCTCAGGAGCTTGAATTGCTCACCTGGATATCCCATATTGGTGTCCTTTATAAAACAAAGTTTTTATAAAGCTTATAAATCCACTTCAATCGTCTTTGATAATGGGTCAGCATCTTGGTTAATAAAACTTGGTCGGAACCTTGTAAGGAATATTTATGCCATGTTAGGGTCCTATGGTAAACTAGCTTGCCCACAAGTGTCCATGTTAGAAGATAGCTCCTTGTAAGGAAGATTCATGGCATCTCTTGTTTCAATGCATGCAATGGTTCCCAATAAGTGTAATTATTTCAAAATATAAAATGTTGACAGACAATAGATGAACAGATGCCAAGTGATGAGAAAAGCTCACATGGCCTTTTAGATCACGTTTGCCAAAAAGGGTCCTTAAATAATTAACAAAGAGATAAGCCAAGTATATCTATTTAGACTATTATCAAACAATTTTAGTGATGGACAATAGAAATCAGAAAAAGTCATAATTTTACCAGCATTGGTACAAAAACAAGGTATAATATTTTCACATGAACAACAAAAGGAAAATACCAAAGGAACAATTTATTATTACCTCTTTGTTTCACAAGTTTTCTGATGCTTTTATAATCTCTATTACCACAAAGTGCACAAATCATTGGACCAATACAGCTGACTTCAAATCTATACCAAGGCATCAACATGAAAAAATTTGCAAGCTGAATGGTATAAATTTCATAATTTTTTTTACAGAAATTATTTTAGGGACATTAAAAAAGGGTTCTGTATAAATGATAACAAAAAAAAACACTTTTTGCTGTTCACTTATGGCAAATCTCTTAAGGTTCACTGTCTCTGACATCCAGCTCAACAAGTTAACATAATTATAGTACACCAGGTGAAATTTGCCATGA
The DNA here is from genome assembly GCA_032357055.1 of Geukensia granosissima. Lineage (NCBI taxonomy): Eukaryota > Metazoa > Mollusca > Bivalvia > Mytilida > Mytilidae > Geukensia > Geukensia granosissima. Next base: position 78 of record JAULBM010022164.1, on the reverse strand, counting down.
CTTAACCCTTAACCTGCTAAGCGCGACAATAGTCGCGCTGGGTACTGGTCGTCTTTCAGTGTCTCCAGTGGGCTTCCA
>JAULBM010022153.1:0-11326 GCA_032357055.1 Geukensia granosissima | reverse complement strand
TCCCTTTGTTACAGTCTACATATTGATGTATTGTTTGCTAACTTGTTTCCGTCCTGAATATGCATGAAGTATTTGCCACAGGACGTTAAACAACAATCAATCAATCAATACGTCTGTTTGGATAAACCAAATATATACAAGTGGCAACTCCGTTGTTTGACTGGTGGATTCCAAAGGCAGGAGCATAGATCTTTATTCAATTTTATGACAGTCAAAATTAAATCTTGGTTTAAATAAAAATCTCAGATGCATCACTGTCGGTCAAACATGGGCGTTTCAAATCAGATTCAGGTTCAGCATGATTATATAAACAAGATGAAATCATAGAAAAACTCGGGAATGATTTACTGTCCGACTCTTGCGAGAAATTTATATGTTTGTCGATCAATTGATTTTAATGGTAGCAAATGGGCCTCTATAATTGCAGACTAATTTCTATACTGTTATGAATCCCAGTTTATTACCAAACTCTACAAAGATCCCTTTTAATCAGATTTAAATGACACTAACTGCCATCTTGACGATATCTGAGCAATTAATAACACCGACTTTTTTAAATATGTAACTCCAATTTAGCCTATAAAGAACTTACTTTGAATCAAATCAGGACAGGTTCCTTTAAAATTGGCTCCAACATTCGGTTTATATATTTCTTAGCTTGTCCGCTTTGCCCGTGTATCAGCGAAGTTTTAGATTTTTTTCGGTATTAGTAACTGTCATGTTACAATAGTTCCTCCATAACAAAAGTTCCAAAAGAAGAAATATTATATAATACCAGTTCCTCTGGAACTTTTATTGTAATATTTGTCCCTGATGGAATAAACCTTACATAATCCATGAACGTACAGGAAATGGTATAATGAAATATTCTATAATTCGAACTTCTAGATCTGTTATGAGAATAAATATATGTTGACATTCTGTCATAAAACTAAAGAAGTAATTCATGTAATTCTACAGCTGGATGCAACTGCAGAAAAATGGTAAAAAAAGGAATATCACTTCGAAACTTTATAAATACACGCTAAATAAAGCTCGTTTATTAAAACACAACCGATTGAAATTTGATCAGTTACTTATACAAAAACAAAGGTTATCTTAATAACATTATTTAAGATGTTTGAATACTGTCTTCTTTTGTATCAGCCATGACTCTCTACTCAATAATAAACATAAAGATCAATTATATTCAATATTTTTGAGAATTTATTTCATGCATGCTGTCTTTCGGCACTTGCACAAAACCTTGTTTTCTTTGGCTTTTAATGGTATTTTCACTTAATCAAGCTGGACTTGTTTTGATTGATCTTTAGTTTTAGCTAAGGAGAACCATGTTTTATGAAATGTGTTTGGATTTGGACTAACTGTCAAACATAGCGAGTACCTTTTCTAGGTCGGTACATCTTGTTGTCCCTTGTGAGTGTCTTTGCACTGTGAACCGACGTCAAAAAATAAAACTAATGCAGTTGTTCTTTTCGATTCCCGGGTCAAACCAAACTACAATTGTTATTTGCTACCTCTCCACTAATCACGCAGCATTTAGGAGTAAGAGCAAGGACTGACCGACCAAGAGTCAGAATAGTGTGTCTGGGTAAAGTTGCAGTTTTCCTGTGGACTGTTGCTTTCGTGACATGGCACGTTAAAACTACGACTCAGTCAGTCGGTCTAGTACAAAGCAGGGTTTTATCATCATCGGTCATTAATATGCATTAATTTATGTCGGTATGTCACACAACTCTCACATGTTGAGAGAGAGAGTTGAGTACTCTTATACATCTCTAATCCCGAAATACTTTGTGTTCCTGTCCCAAGTCAGGAACCTGTAATCCAGTGGATGTCGTTATATTAATACCTAAGTGTTACTTGTGTTACATTGTACTATACTTATTTGACCGATATTCATTACATTTTAATATCATCACATTCTATATTGGGGCCTTTTACAGTCTTATATGTGTCTTTGGTCGACCTGCAGATATTTGTAATTTAAACGTTTCAGATTGTATATCCCATAGAAAATCATATCACGGCACAGAAACAGTATCCGGTGCTTGTCTTACAGAGCTGACCCAAATTGTTTTCTAGGTGATAGATAGGGGAATTTCTCCGGTTAGGGGATGCCGGGCTGTAATGCTTAAAGTCTGTCTGTAGACCATAGGTTGTAACGTGTTTTGAGAAAAACACATATACTTACACTAAATTTCTAATTTCATATATCTCAAAAAGAGAATGCCTATGGCCGCTAAAATGTCTGTATTCTCCGTTCGTAACCAACCCATTAATTTTCTGACGACAGCCTTTTTGTCCTATTCCGAACTTTTGAAAAACATGTTTTTGTTAAATTTACATGTACTCGTCCTAAAAATGCTCTATATTTATATAATTTTTGCCGCCTAATATTAAATGACAAACGTTAAATTAACCAAATAGTGGCCAATAATGTCGAATAACGATATTCCAAAGCATCGCGCGAAAAGGGCTGTCACTGAGATCCCCTTTATTTTGCTTGTAATGTACAGCATTTATAAATATTTCTAAGCATGATTTAAATTTCCGGGTTTTATTCGGGGGCACATTTTTACCGGGTGAACTTATCAGAAGAATTAAGCGATCAGTGGCGTAGCTACGCAGAGGCACGGAAGCCCGTGCTTCCACATCATTTTGACAAAAAGTCACCTTATAAGATTAAAGACAAGTTTACTAAAGATAAAGTTAATATATTTATTTTCCTTACTTGAAAATACTTTTATCGTATTTAATTCATTTATTTTTAATTCATTTAATGAGAGTTGGATTATATAATTAACTGGGGATGTTTTTGTTTGAAATAAAGATATCCTTTGCTTAAACTTATTATGTGCATGGTTTGATTTTATGTCAGTTAACCAATCACTACTTATCAATTATATTATACATATATTGATAATATTTCCTTATTGATTGTAGCAACTTGTAAAACCTTTCCACTCCGTATTATATGTACAAAGCTCGTTTGGCTACATATAGAAAGTTGTAAAATCTTGCATTAAATAATATCCATTCCTTATTATACAGTCTATACACCTGTACATGAAACCACTTCAAGTATGCCGACGATACAAATTGAGTTTTTCAGAGTTTCATTTAATCTTTAAATCATTCTTAGCTTGTTTGACCAAGGGTCATGTGAACTTTTGTCATCACTTGGCGTAATCGTCGTCCGTCTGTCGTCTATCTGTCAGCATTTCGACTTAGAGATATTCTCCTCTGAACCCACTTGGCCAATTTGAACCAATCTTGGCAACAATTAAAGGTTAGTCCAAAATTCGATGATCAATCTGTATTCCAAGATGGTCGTCGCAGCCAAAAATACATAGGATCCTTTGGAAAAATAGTTTAAAATCATTTGTCTGAAACCTCTGCTAGCCAGTATGACCGGTGTCAGTCTCCTGTGAGCCTCTAGATAACAATCCGAATGTCGCTTTATTATACATGTATATTGTAAATTTATTTTATGATGTAGGCCTATACGATACAATTCAAGATGTTACCTCATATCAGCTGAATCCAACCAAAAATATCTGTATTTAAAGAAAACTTAATCCAAACATAATTTTTAATATGGAATAATGAACATGTTGTAGGAAAAAAGTTATCTATAAATCAGCTTTATTACTTAAAACTGCGGAGCTCTTAGGGGAGGTTCCCTGGACCCCCCAACAGGGCTAGCCCTGGACCCACTGGGGGCCTGAAGCGGCTCCCAGACCCCTCGCCGTATTTATGTGCTTCCACATCATTATAAATCTAGCTACGCCACTGAGCGATTATGATAGTTAGGTTTCACGGTGAGATAGGGAATAATATAGTTATATAATCTGTTCAAATAATAAATTAACTAAAATTCCTACGTATAAACTTTATTACCCCAGTACCTCGTACTTTGCGAGGCATTTGATATAGTCTTGAGTGTAGTCGGTTGCTTCGCTGTAGTATAAACTATGAACTACGATCCCCTACTAGTAAATAATGTTGCAGAAAGAAAGGATATGGTAATATTCATGACACAAAAAACTCACATTTACAAGTAGAATTCAAGCAAAGGAACAGCGCTCTGATTAATGTTTTTCATCCCATATTCACAATGAGGCCTTCAATATGGAGTAAAAACTCTTACCTCACTATAAGTTCAAGACGGCCCTTAGCACCGACGACACTACATCTATGCATTGAAGCACGCAAATGCGGAGTAAGGTCAACAAAGTACAGATACACAAAGAAATATAAAAAAATCTGTCAAATGTTGCCCGACATTAATAATACAAAATCAAACATAACGTTAAAACAAACACAGGGCACATCATGATTTTGTTAAATGACTTGTCTGTTTAAAGTAGCTTGAATATGGCATGTGAGCTTCGCTTCCACAAGTCCGACATTTCCCAATCTGAAATTTCCTTATGTATACATTAAGAAATAGTGTCTTTAAGGTAACGGCCGTTTTATTTTATGGGTGCTCGAGCGCGGAAGGTCGTGGGTTCGATCCTATGCCGACATTAAAATTTGTATTTACTGCTTCACTGCTAGGCACGCAGCATTAGGGAGTAAGCAAAGACTGGTCGGCCTAGAGTCAGAATAATGTATCTTTATAAAATGACATGTCTTTCTGCAGACTGTTGCTTTCGTTAGCTGGCACATTAAAAATCCGACTCAGCGTGTCGGTCTAGTACAAAGCAAGTTTTATCAGGGTTCATTTATCATCATTGATATGCTCTCGTCTTGAAAATGCATGAAATATTTGTCAAGGGGTTGTCTCGTAATGCAGCTTATACAAAAATACTTTGATAGCCTTTAAGGTCATCTTCACAGGGTACTTTGTTCCACGGCAAAGATATGTCTGTCGGATTGAAAGTTATTAATGCTCTCAGTCGGTCGGCAATCATAAGCGTAACTTCGCAATGCTATTCTATATATATCAGACTAGTCGAATATATATCAGACCAGTCGTATATATATCAGACCACTCGAACACATTGCTATTTATAAAATCGGGTAATGATTTAACAGGGGTTAACTGTATAGCTTTCCTGATACCAAATCACAAACAACATGGGTCTAATATCCAACTTCTTAAAAGAACAAAAAAAAATTTTTGAAGAAATTTGGGACCAAAATGTAAGCTTAAACACCTATCTATTTAAACTCTTATACCCATGAGTGTACTGACATCTTCATAGGCATAAAGAATGGTTTCGTCATATTCATCTTTGTCTGCTTTTACCATTCCCCTTAAAGTAATTAATGACCGTTTTGTGTCGTTAGTGAAAACGTGGTCATTTGCACATCGTTTTTTATAAAATTGGAACATTTTCATAATTTCATGCTCAAATCAAATCAGTCACATCAACTTTAAGCTTCAGTATTAAAAACAGGGGAGTTCCTGGATTTTTTCCTCCATGTTCGGTGACGTAATAAATGAAAACTCGCCATGTGTGACCCTTCATTTTTTAGTAAGGCGACCATTTTGGTTGTCGGACAGTGATGCCGGATACAGTTTTGGCAGATAAATACCGATGACATCTTTACCTAAGTATCTACTAAAATGAATATCATCAGATATAAAGCATAACTATTTATGCGAACGGGAGGCAAGAATATTCACAATAGTTGGCTATTGAATAAAAATTGTATTAAATACAATTTTGTAAATAGTATTTACAAAATTTTATTTACACTTTTATTTCATCCGAATGACCACTGGTATAATAATAAAAGCAAACAGATATTTCTAAGAGGAAGAAAGACAGCTTTTTACAAGTGACAGGGCTTACAAACATATTTAACCCAGCAACATACTTTATTTAACGTGCCTGTCCCATGCGAGGAAGATGATGTTTGTATGCTAAACGTTGCTCGTTTTGACTGCATGCTTATTTGGCTTATTAATGTAACATTTGAATAGCGTCACGTTTTTTTTTGTTTTTGTTTTTTGTTTTTGTTTTTTGTTTGTTTTTTTTTTTTTTTTGTGAATATGTGTCAATTATCAAAGGCATAGGACAAACTGTAGATGTTTTAATTCATATTGTTGGATGGCTGTCTCATATGCAGGTATTAGAGGATAATCTATAGTTAACTCTTCATATAATTTCCTTGAAAACTCGATACAGACTTTTCCAGATAAAAACGCTTTATTCTAATAAACAGCTCCGCAAACTCGTATGTTACGTTTTAAGAAGATGATGCCTATACATCTTATAGTTCTCCCACATGTAGACTTGCAGCATCAGCCAATTCATTTAAACCGACCTTTGTTCGTGTTTTGAAATAATCTCGACACTATGTATTTTCCATCAAAATTAGTTTATTAAAAAGATATTCGTGTGTTGCAGACCCTTAGATATACAGGATGTCCTCCCATTCTAAATTATGTAAACAACATTTAAGATAACAGTGTATAGCTCACTTAATAAAACATTATTTTAGCCACATTTATCATGATTTTGAAAAGCAGGGGCGGATCCAGGGACCCCATTTTGAAATGCAAAATTGATAAAAAGGAAAAGTATGGATTAAATGTTGGGTCTTTATCTCCATTAGAAATTGTGAAAATTGATGAAACGCGAGGTCCACAAAAAGTGGGACCCTTTTGCAATAATCTGGATCCGGTTCTAAAAAGTTTATTTGTAAAATCACCTGTGGCTTTTATGCAATGAGCATGTATCCTCTTGGGATATGTTGAGATAACAGTAACGGATACGGACCCAGTGCGTTGCGTTGCGTTTCAAGTCTGATTTAATAATAAAATTCTCCACAATTTACCGCGCCTGCATTTGCCTATCTAAAGATTGTCAATCGGCGACTCCCGTTAGATAAATCCTGGTATCCGTCCCTGTTTACTATTAAGTTACGTGTTAAAGTGATGTGGAACACATGTAGGTTACTAGTCTTCAACAAAACAGTTAGAAAGTAAAAGATAGAAGATCGTAGAAGATTTTTCTTTTGATTTTATTCTTGCAATTTTGTTGGGTATTGTTGGTGCAGCATTACCTTTCAACAACCGATTTTGTAATCTCCTCAAAATCATATTGTGGAAAGTCGCACGTTACCTTACGGTGCAATATTTATCAAGCAGGTGGTTGGAGGGCCAGTGCAAATTCTAAAAATTATTTGACAAAAAGATTATCAGATTTCTCCAATTGAGAGAGTTAAATTACAAAATTTTAAGCCACGAGCCTTGGCAAGGGTCTTAAAATTCTGTAATTGAACTTTGAAGAATGGAGAAATCTGAAAATCCACGAGAATTTCAGCCAATCCTTAAATCCGAAAAACAAGTTGTCTGTAGAGAGCTTTTCTTACACTGGTCTGGAGATGTGGAAATTGCATCAAATTTAGAAATTTTGTAAAAATAAATTTTGTTTAGAAATTAGGTATTTTTGTTGTTATGTTATACCTTTATTAAAATAATTTTGTTGTACAAATTGTATTTTGATCTGTAAAATTCACATGGTTCATGTTGTTTTTATATTTCTTTTGTTTTTTTTTAATAAATTAACAAATTATAATACCTAGTATTTGAAAAAAATGTATGTCCCATGCCTATACATGATGAAAAAAAAAGAAAAAAAAAAAAACAACATGTCCCACCACTTTGCACATTGAAAAAAGTACATCAACACTTTTTTCCTTTGTAAAAAAATGTAAAAATAGAAGAATTGAAATTCTAATGAAAGACTCCTTCATGAAGAGTAATATAGAACAGCATTCCGTAAATAGAAGGAAGAAAATTGAGTTAAATATATTCAATTACAAACGCGTGTTGCAGGATCTCAGTATTGATGACCTGATATTATATTATACATTCTTGTGCCGATATCTATTTAAATATGGCTCTGCTGGTGAAGTCATTATGGGGATTTTTATTAAGTTGAGAACGAATTTAAAAAAACATCCTTTTTTAGTGACGTAAACTCCATAAACAGGTAATTCAACTTTAAGCTTCTGCTGGATTCTATGACAGAAAGAGTGCCAAAAAAAAAAAAATAAATAAATAAAATAAATAATAAAAAAAAAAAACAAGAAAAAAGGAGGTTGAAAAACTTCTCCTAAATCAGAATATGCCAACTGTGAAGATCAAAATCTTTTCCTTGGTCGACCTTCAAGAGGTACACCATGAGGCAACAACAGCGTTTCAGCCAAATGTACCACATAATCATCCCCAAAAATTTTGAATTCAATTTTGTCAGCTATTTAACCAGAAATATTTGAACACCAACTACGTAAGAAGTGGCATTAATCAAATAAGGATATTCATACGAGAACGTAACATTGTGTTCGATACTCTCCTAGGGTTACGATTCCGTTTCATTGCTCATGACGCAACGGTATCTTTACACTGCTAACAAATAAATGTCATTAATTAATACAATGCGCAAATAGAACCTTATTTTATAATTTTTATTACTAATAGATAGCATTTTCTACCTTCAAACATTTCTGTTAAGCGCAAATTCTTTAATTCTGGCTCGTTTCGGTCAAATGCAAATCTTGAACTCAGTACAATTTATTTGATTTTCTTACATAAAACAGACAATCTGCTGATCATATAAAGATATTCATTTCTTATTGTTAAACTTAGTTTGGGTTATAAGTTTAGTGCAAAATTTATCAATTTAAGATCAGATAAATTGATTTTTCATTCCAGGAGTGAAACACTCACTCCTGGGTTGCGTCATTAGAAGAAAAGGGACAATCGTAACCCTGTTGGGAATATATAGGGCACAGGGTTGAATTATCGTATGTAATATGGATATTAAAGTACTCCAAAAACTTAATGGATATTTTTCAAACTCAAGTTCTATTTCCTCTTGTTACAGCATCAAAACATTTGATCTCCTTCTATACTGCCATACCATGCCATTTCAAGATAAAAAGATATATAGTCTACAGTACTTTACTCAACCTCCACACAAGGAAACAAGCTCGCAAGCTCATCAATGTTTCCTTGCCATTAATGCTTTTCATTTACTGCGGAGTCCTATTATGACGTCATTTCCGTGGGAAATTTGAACTATTTTTGGTCCCGAAATGACGCAATCTAACGGCTGTAACTTCAAAAAGTTAAGTTATGTTCCTTAAACAACAATTGTCGATCAAAATACGAAGATATATCAATTTTTATTTTTGTGTTCTTAAAATTGAAAAATAATATGATAAATACTCTTCCGCGTGCGGATTGATAATGACAAGATTCTTGTCATTGTGAAATGGCTGAATGCAGGGTAATTATCCACGGAGTCTGAAAGCGGAGCGGATATGACCCTGAAACGGAGGATGAAATCTGACGTAACTGACACGAGCACCCGAAAATGTCTGCCTAACATTTCGGCATAATGACACGAAAAAGGCGGAACCGGTCGACGTATTAGAAATGATTCGAAACAAGCGTATTGAACACGACTTATTAACATGTTTCACTGATCACGTTTTCCACTGCGTCAACAGCAACCCAAAATTGCGACATGTTTTGTGATTGGTCGATTTATATTAAGTAGTCAATTCCGATTGGTCAGTAAATATACTGCGCTATATTAAGATAGGGGAAAAACACGAAACCAGAAACATGAAGGTGACGTTTCGGCATCAAAAAGTTGGTATTAAAAAAACAACAAGATTTCTTGTTGGAGTTGTATTTTTACAAACTGCTTAATGATATTTTTTTCACTTGCACGATCGGACAAGCGACACACGATGTTTACTAGCCCGAAGTTTATTTTCACTTGTCACGGGCAATCGGACTACCATTAATTTTGAGCCCTGGCCTTGTTTGCATTGAGAGGTTATAAGATTTTTTTTTTTTATATCTTAAGCGTTAATCATGGACCCAAAACATCTGTATTTAGCTGACATGTCTGATACTTTGGTCATTTAAATTTTTTTCTAGCAAGTTTGTTATTTAGAGCCAATTATGGTTATGACTTGCACTTTAGTTTTATGGCTTAATTGATGTTGTGAAAACAACTTTAGACAGATATCAGTTAATCCTTAAATTTTTTTAATTTACCCTTTGACTGCAGGCATAATTGACATGTTAATTGTTAACAAGCTGACATGCTCAGATGATTACCTTAAATGTTTACAATTACCTTTCTGTTAAAAATGATGTTTTCAAAGACAATTGGCCCATCACAAATCATTAATCCATCAATCATAATTTAATATTTCTCATTTAAATAAAAATATTTACGAAAATTTTAGGATTAGAAAAACAGTTAAACTACCGTGCATGCCCTTTGATTGCTATTTGTAAACCTATTAAAATTGTAGTTTTGCAGCTTCATATCCCATGAAAAACCGAAAGCACAGTTGTAAAACATTTATTTGTTTCTTAATAAATATATTTTTGACCCTGTTTACAAGTCCACTGTCTAACTAGTGGCCATGTTGTAAAGCTGCACATCGTCACAGATCACATGTAAAACATTATTTTTAAAATATCTGGTTTTTTAACATTGCAATTAAACAGTATTTTGACCATAAACAGTTTGAAAGAAAAATGAAATATAAATGCACTTAATAATTTTATTGCATTCATTTTGTATTTTGATTGTTTTAAATACGAGAAAGTATAATTCCGGAATTCGTGAAGTCCGACCAACATCATATTTATCTTATCATTTTATACTTCTGTGTAACAAATTTGCCCATGTTCAAGGACTGCTGGCTTGGAAAAATGTAATCAAAATATGTTTTTTCATCACATTTTCTTGTATATCTATGTAGAATGGTAAGAAAAAGACTCGAGATAAACCTTTTCCTTGCGTCTTGTTGTTCAAAGATGTCATAAAGCATAAAATACCAAGTTAGAAAAATGTTTTTTTTTTTTTGGTGGGGGGGTCAAGTTTAGGCCATCATTTGGGCATCAAAATGTCCAACAGTCCCACAGAAAATTTCAGGATCTTTGGCGTTAATTAGTCAAAAAGTTAAGAGCTTTGTTGCCATAAATAATCAGGCTATTATCTTTGCTAATAATGATATCACATTTTCAAAACCACAAATTTACATCTAAACTGGGTATCACAAAGTTACCCTGTTGAATGATATAACCTTGTACATCTTGAAATTTGAAATTGACACCATATAAAGCAAGATCTTACTAACAGTTTTGATTTCTTGTTGTTGCACTGAGCTGAACATGTTTGTATAGAAGGTCATTATACAACTTTTTATACGACCGCAAAAATTTTGTGGTCGTATTATGTTATGGGCATGTCGGCGCGTCCGTAGACAGTTGGGTTTCCGATCAATAACTTTAGTTCTATTATTTGGATCCATTTCAAATTTTAAGACAATG